>JBAMNC010001332.1:0-188227 GCA_037902135.1 Cetoscarus ocellatus
TTATTAATTCTTTAATGTTCAAAATGATTGCGTCAAATGACCCTAACGTTAACCCTGCAAGTATTAGGGCTGTGTTTTCAAACCCGTGGGTAATCATGCTTCATAATCCTGACCTCAATATGTTCAAATAAATAATATTAAGTTTTTTTTTTACCAGAATTGGGCAGACCGTAGAATGCTATTAAAATGCTATAGATTATTATTAGAAATATCAATTTTTGGAGCCTGCCATCTGATAATTGGATTGCAGTAAAATGGCAATAAATTGACATATTAATATTTGTCCCAACAAATTGCATAGATCTCTGTAGTACTTGTGGGTATCTGTGGTGACCCAAGTTTCATAACTTGTCAGGCCAGTTAAAGAGTTGAATACATTGCAATACTGAATACACTTCCCAGCTATTCTATACAGAGCAACAGCCTGTTGAAAGTGTTTGGGGAGGGCAGAACCTTTAAAGACCACATCTGAAAGGTGTCTGGACAATCGGCCTGTCAATCACATACTTTATGAGCCAATCAGATGATGGAGAAGGTGGAGTAACGCATCAAACATGAGCCAATTCATACAGCAAACTCTCCAAAGCCCACCTGGAGAGGGGCAAACATATATTCCCTATCGAGGAATGTTTCAGTGTTGTTCTTTGTTTTTTATTTAATGAGCTAATGTTCTCCAGTTCTGATAAAACTGACACTCAAGCAGCATCTATCCTTATCCTGTTCAGAGCAGCTACTCTCTGCACTCACTTCTGGCTGTTGTCACGTTCGTAGCTTCCCCTCTTTGACTCTTCAAAATGCTTCGGATGCTTCAGCTTGAAGCTTCACGAGCTGGATCTGCCTGAAAACAGACATTGAATCAGGCAGATCCAGCTGCACAGCTAGGCTAGAGTTTCCCACAAATCCTCACTAAGTCTTAAAAGTCATTGAAGTTGGGTCTTGATATTCAAGGTCTTGTCCCAGAACGTCTGGTGTTCAGTCTGGAGGAGACTTGACCATGATGTGGAGCTGAATGAATCATGGTGAATTAGCTTCACAGGGTTATGTTTTTGGCCCCGTATGTTTGTTTTATTTGTTTGTTTGTTAGCAAGATTGCTCAAAAACTACTGGATGGATTTTGTTGCAATTTTCAGGAGATGTTGGTAATGGCCCAACTTCAAAATGATCAGATTTTGGTGGTGATCCAGATAACTGCCATTAGCAAACAATAATTTTTGCTCAATAACAAATAATGTTATCAACATGACTCTGAGTGCTAGGTGTGGGTTTTCAGAGTCATGAATCATATTATGATGGTAACTTTATCATGGAACTATTATAGATGTAACAGCACTATGTCAGCTATGAGTGCTCTCTAGTTTTACCTGTATTTTATGTACTCTTTTGAAACTGCAACCAAATCCAACACTTTATCTACCACAGTGCCTGTGGAAACATCCCTTCAAACATTTTAGAGCTTTTCCATCCACAGGAATGTCCCTAATTATGACGTTGTTGGACACTTTTATCTCCAGCGTGGTGACACAAACGTAAAAGTGGATTTTACCATGAAACATGTTGTGTGAGAAAATCTACAAAAGACATTAAGCAGAGCAGATGGTGAGCTTGTTCTCTCACCGTAGCAGTTAACTTAATTAATGAGCACCCTGCCCGTTAACGTGTCCCCTCATATTTCACTGTTATGGTGCATTTCTGCATATGGCTTCATCTGAAGTCTGATCATTCTCCTTGTGTTTGTGCGTTTTCTCCTCCAGTACCGGATTGGGCAGCTGTACATGATCAGTAAGCACAGCCACGAGCAGAGCGACCGAGGGGAGGGGGTGGAGGTGGTCCAGAATGAACCGTACGAGGACCCGGTGCACGGACAAGGACAGTTCACAGAGAAAAGAGTCTACCTCAACAGGTCAGTGAACACACCATGTTAGCTGATGTCTGTCATCCTTTTTCTTGTGAGTGTTGTTTCTAACAAGAGAGCAGGAGTATTTACCCCGCAGACTGCTGTAGCCTGGAAAAGCCCTCAGTGTGAGTGAAGAGCCTGGGCTCGCTCTGCAGGGGGCCTTAAAAACAAGATCCCGTCCAGTAAGATGGAACAAACAGGATCATGCATGCTACAGCTTCACCGTAAACAGCATTTTCATCCTCACCTCAGTATGAAAACATGCAGTGAAGACTGAAAGGCTGTAAATAAATGAACCCCCTCCCCCCCGCTGTATTCCCCTCAACAGTGCTGCCGTTGTGCAGAACATTTTGCATCACGCCAAGAACAGACATGATTTAAGCATGATTTTTACCCAACAGGTCTTTAGTTCCTTCATCCTGTTTTAGGCCAGTGGTTCTCACTTACTTTCTGTCAGGCCCCCTTTTAAGACTTTTGTGTTTCCCTCCATCCACAACCCACAGAGTCACCAAGGGGTGAAGATCCAGAACAGGGGTCGCCGACCTTTCAGCCTGAGAGCTACCCAAAGATAAGGAGCTTTACAGAGGGCTTCCTGTTGGATTTGGTGTGTCTGACTGATATAAGTTAGCATAGTTCACCTACAAAAGGTCATATTGTGCATTCAGGAGGCTACAAGTGACACTGAATGTTTACTTTTTACTTTAAATGACAATAATTATTACTAATGGTTAAGAAATTATACAAGAATGTTATACTTAAATGCATCTTCAGTGATTTGATTGGTGTAACTGATATGAGCAGCGGTCGCACTTTTGTGATTTTTTTTGTACACGTGATCACTATTGCCACAGTTACTTTGAAAAAGTAATCTAATTACTGATTACTCCCTTTAAAAATAGCTTACTTTACTGATTACTTGATTTTAAAAGCAGCTAAGTTAGATTACAAGTTACTTTATTAGTTACATTCAATATATAATCCATCAGTATATATGTTATATACACAGCGAGTCATCTGTGTTTAAGGGCAGCATTTCCTCAACATACTGCCCCACCAACTTCTCCAACTGCCCCCCCACTCACTGGTTTAGCAGCTTTTGTAGTTTGGGTGGGGGGACGTCCTGTCCCAGCTCTCTGCTTCACTCCACCTGGCCGGACTTTCTCTGTGAGTTTGAGTGTGTCGTGCTGTTACTCCAAATGCTTCTTTGAATTTGACCTGGTGTTTTTGGAGCTGGATAACACACTGTCTCCAGCAGAGTGTACAACAAACCTTAATATTGTCATCTTTATCCGACACAAACTCACAATAGTGACTGTACTTCCTGCTAGAAAACATTACACATGAGTTGTCTTCATGCTGAAAACATGACTTGTCACATACATGACGTCACTTCCTGAGACGCTCACTTCCTTTTTTACTAAGGAAAAAGACAGTAAGGCAGAGTTACTTGGATAAGTAACTATAATCTGATTACTTGTTTGAAACAGTAATGCGTTAGATTACTCGTTACTGTAAAAAGTGGTCATAATTAGGGTAACGCATGACCTGCATCACTGCAGAGTGACACTGTAAGGGCTATAGCAGCAGTGGTGATAAAGGTCAGTGCATCAAAGTGAACTTTTATCCTGCTCAGGCCAAAGTTTAAAGAAAAAGAGGCCATTTTGAAACAGAACGCACGATAAATTAGTTGGTTTTTGTATTGATGTAGGTATGATTTATTTGCATTAATAATAGAAATTAAGTTTAAAAAATAATGTTTTATTTCAGACTCTGTGGTGAGAACTTGAGGTCTCTGTTGAAAGTGCCTGTGCTCGCCTCTGGTCTAGAAAGTCTAAAGTACAGATGTGAACTGGTTATATAATTCAGCCTTCTGAGATTACAGCATGCACTTGATAAAATCTTGTAAGAGACACAAACTTCCGTCTACCCACCCTTGTATTACTACAAGGTTGATCCATCAGTGCTTCTTACCAACACAAATACAGAGCTTTGTGTTTTCAAAGCGTCTACAGCACTTCAGCTGGACCTTCATGACTCAAATGCAGATGAGAACGAAGAGAGAGGAGCAGCTGGAAGAGAAACTACAGCAGGAGGAGGAGAGGGGTGAGGACAGAGATGCTGTAGGCCATTTGTTCGAGCACAAATACCTGCGTCAGCGTTCACGACGCTCTGCAACTCATTATGCTGAGTCAGCTCGACTCTGTTCTTGGAAGGAGAGGAGGGTGAGGGTTCAGACTGATGGTGCTTTTCCAAACCACTGGATGTGGTGTCTCGACTCTTCTCAGTTTTTTTTTTACCAGGCACTCACACAGAGATTCAGAGGTTTAAAATCAGTGAGTTAATGTGCTCAATAACGGCGACCTGAATGCCAAACGAAGTTTGATCGTGATTGAGTGACTCTGATTAAAAGTACAGGAGAGTTTAGGAGGTCATAAGGAGTTTGATGTCTATGTTGAAAATCCACTCATGAAGCTGCTGCTTTCTCACCCAGGGGTGGACACTGTCCCCCTTCACCCCGACCCTAAAACACTTGCATGCGTAACCAAATAAGTTTGTAAAATCAGACTAGAATTGTATATAAAATATATTTCAATCACCAGAAAGTGCCCTTTGTTTTCATTGAAGCAGTGGCCAAAGCTGGCATGATTTCTGCTCAGCTTATCAAATAAAGTATTGAATACATAAATACAGATTTAATTTTGCTTTTGCCAACAGTATATTTGTTCTTTTTGTTATTTGAAAGTAAATCTTTAAACTGAGATTGTCCTGCAGTTCTTATCAGTTTGGCCTTCTGGCAAAAGCAAAAAAATGTCGAGGCCATTTTGGGAACCGAAATTTCCCATCCCTGTTCCATCGATTAAGACTCACCAGTATCTGATTTAACATTTCAGTATCTGCTTACGTGGAGCCTCATCTGATGTGATCCCAAAAACGTATTCAGTACAAGGTTCTGTACGATGCCCGATGACAAAAAATACCAAAATAATTGTTTAGTGTCCCAGTTCAGAAGAGACCCAAAAGCAGAATAAAACAGTCAAGGCAGGTATCTGGCAAAAAAAGATTTTAATGGGAAAATCCAAGAGAAAATTACAGTCTGTTTCCAAACAACAGAAAATCAGTCCTATCAAGTCAAAGAGGCAAAAAAATTAAGAAACGTGATAAACAGGGAGAGGTCAAAAGTCCAAAAAGACAAACTCTCTAAAGGCTGAAGGCAAAGCAGACAGGAGCACAAACTACGACCTGGTCACCGACAAAGGTAAACTGACAGGCTAATAATGTGTGGGTGATAACAAACAGGTGACAGGCGTGAGTGTCCAAGCAGGCAGCAGGCAGCTCCAGCAGTCTCCATGACAGTTAAGACGTCAGTCTAAATCAGATCCAGATGAAATTTACCCTGATGATGGAGACATGGACCCCACATCATCCTGTGAAACTGGAAAAAAATCAGTTAAAAAATGGCAGAGATATGATTTTTTTTTGTTGTAATTCACTTTTATTGCTTTTTTTGAACAATAATAACAATATAAAATGTATAAATAACAAGAGAGAGCAAAAATAAAGTATATTTAATAAAAGTGAAGAAAATATGCCAGCCTTTAAACTAAAAAAAAACAATAAAACAAAAAAAGACAAGGGTTAATCAGTACAAACATTCATGGCAGTGTCCATCACATCTCAGCTGTTCACACATCGGCAATGTCGTCCACATTTATTTCATCATGACCTCCTGTCACATTTGGCTTTGGAATCTTAATCATAGAAGCATCTTGATTTACCTTGCATTTACATACATTACATACCCATTCACATATACATATATATACATATATACAAACACACACACACACACACACACATATATATATACACAAATACATACATACATATCTACACACATACATACACAAATATACCATAACAATCATTTGTCATCATTTCTAAGTTGGGCCATTACCAACGCCTCCTGAAAATTTTAGCAAAATCTGTCCAGTAGTTTTTGCGTAATCTTGCAAACAAACAAACACATGCCAGCAAAAACATACCCTCCTTGGCAGAGATATTAACACAGAGTTGAAAAAGGGACAAAACTGAACCACCAGGGACCAGAAAGAGGAAGCATCTGCAGCATCGACTCCAAAATGGTTTCTGTGCCGATGAAATTCAGTCGATCAAATTTTAATTCATTGTGCAAATTACTGTTGATAATGTCATATTAAGATTCCTCACCGTGTCTATCCACATTTCTGCCTCATTCAACAGGCCGTCCATCTGGCTCTGCAGCAGCTAATCATAGAGGACGCAGTCTGGACCCGCTGTCTTACCTGATCCCATCTAATCTGAACCACATTTTATGCATGTTCAGTTAATAATCTTAATTAGAGCCAAGACTGGATTAACTCCAGGCCTGGATCTGTTGTGTTCTTGAACACACAGACATGCTTTGGTACATAATCTCCACCAGCTCTCTACCACACTCGCACACTTGGCCACCGCGTCTCCTGGCGCACCAGCATTTGGCGGAGCTTTTTAAGAGAGCAGGGAGGGAATGGGAGAAATCAACAGATGGGGGTGTAGGAGGAGGAGTGTCAGTCTCTTTTGTTGGGATAGAGAGAGAGAGGGAGCGAGAGGGGGAAGCAGCCTGCCAACATTCGCACAATGTGACCGTCAAAGGCTGTTTTTATTCACAGCCGTCACGATGCAGTGGGCGCCATTTTCGTCCTCGAGAAATTTGTTTGCCACGTCAGTCAAAGAATGTAAAGATGAAGGCCGGATGCACGAGAGCCTGTGCACTGGTGTGTTTGACAAGGCTCATCAAAAAGTTTGGAGTGCCGCCTCAATTATCCTCTCAGCAGAGATCAGAGTTCAGGATCGCTGGATGCCGGGCGTGCACGCTCACTCACAGAGTCCCCCGAGAGCTGTGCTGGCAGAAGGCTGAGCCTCCCTGAACAGTGAGCACATGCTGAATGATACAAAAACAGAGTGCCAGAGAGGACGCCAGGCATGCTTCACAAACACAACCAAAGACTTAAGGTGAACATTAGTCAGCCACTTTACTAGATGCACCTTTGTAGTACCAGGTCTGACCCCTTTCTGCCTCAGAACTGCCTTAAATCTGTGTGGCCTTGATTCAAAAAGAAGATTTTGGTCCATATTGGCATGAGAACATCACACGGTTGCAGGAGATTCATTGTCTGCATACTCATGATCAGCTCTATTGGACTGAGATCTGGTTACTGTTGGAGACCAGATAGGACCGATGTGGTCATAAGGGGATGGACATGGTCAGCAACAGTACTCAGGTAGGCTGTGGAGTCTAAACCATGATAAGGTGGTACTAAGAGGCCCAAGTGTGCCAAAGAAAATATGTGTCCCTGTCTGATGAGTCTGGGGCCTTTTAGCTTGTTTTTTTGAGATTCTTTTGTGAATTCAGTTTACTCAGCACCCAAGCACACAACAAAATCTTCACTGGAGGGTTTCTTTCTTTCTTTCTTTCTTTCTTTTCAAGCATTTGTCTGTAAAGAGAGAGTAGAGGGTGTCAAGATGCAACAAAAGGTAGTGGATAGAGGTCAGATGGTGCTGTTTTGCTGTGCAGTATGGACTCATCTTTTGCTTGCTTTTTCTCTTGATTTGTTTTTTGTGGATCGTACCTGGTCCTGTTTTTTTGTTTTGGACCACCATTGGTGAGGCTCCAAATCAGATGAACTGATAAAAATGTGGTTCGGAGACAGGGAAAGCCACTGACTGTAGAATCATAAGAGCGTAGGGCTGTTCAACTGAGCATCAGGCTGCAAGTCAATGATACAACAAATAAGTTACTGACGGTTCATAAATGCAGAGATGTTGAATGAGCCCAGAGGGGGTCGTTGATCCAAGGCAGCATGGATCAAAGCTTTTATGATGTTTGTGTCAAGTTCTGACCCTAACATCTGAGTGAAGCAGCAGAAATCCAGACTCATCAGACCAGGAGACATCTTTACAGTCCCTCTCTTGTCCAATTTTTGGTGAGCCTGTGATCGATTGGATGTGTCATTGATCCCCTTGAGGAAATTCAGGTCTTCAGTTGCATTACAAATGGTAATAAACAGTCCAGGGTGTTGTTCAGTCTGATGCTGTAGGAACAAAGGATCTCCTGAACCTCTCAGTCCTGCAGTGAGAAGAGTCTCCCACTGCTGCTGCTTCTGTGTCCCTCCAGGATGTTGTGGAGGGGATTGTTACTATTGTCCAGGACGTCCTGCACTGTGCTTCGTGTGTGTCTCTCCACCAGAGCCCCAAGTCTGTCAGCACTGAGCCAGCCTTCTTCTCCTGGTGTTCCTATCAGTCATGTTTCCAGCCCAGCAGACAGCAGCATCCTACAGAACACTGGAGACCACTGACTGAACATATGCAGCATTTCACAGCATTCATCCAAAGACCGTGTTCATATATGAAGAGGTTTTTTTAACAAGTGATGTTAAAAAAGCGGTCATCCGTAATGCAAATATGAAGATGATTTGTTTAACATTCTTCATTTTGGGATGGCAGTATTCAAATTTATGCAATACATTACAACAGAGGGTCTTTTCCCGTCTGCCATCAACATTTTTTTTTAATTTTAGGAAATAAATACAGGGGAAAGATACAGAGTGTGCACTAAAGCATTAAAAGTATATCATGGGGAGAATTAGAAGAAAGAAAAGCTAATGATATACATTATGAAACATAATGAAAACAACAAAAAAACAGAGTTTTGTTCAAATAAAAACACAACAGCTGTAAAAGGTAATCCTTTCCATTATATAAATATTATTTACTGTATCAATCCACTCCTGTATTGTTGGAGCTTCAGGATTTAACCAGCGTCTTGTGAGTGCTGTTTTACGAGCAAGAATCGAAATACCAAACAGATATTCATCCAATCGACTCACCTGGAAGTCAAAATATCCTAGGAACAATGTGGAAAAGTGCAGAGGCAGAGCAGTGTAAAAGATGCTTTTTAATATTTGTGACACTGTCCAAAAATACGTGCCAGTGGTTAGCTTCTCCAGATCCATGTTGACGAACCTGATTTAAAGCAAAATATGACCTCTTTACGCATTTTCGGGGGCTTTATTTGGAAGAGCAAATGACAGTGGACAGAGCTGGCTATGGGGTTAGATAATAGGGATGATATGGAGCAAAATAAGCAGGCTGGATTCAAGCATATGCTGTCTTTGAGCTTTGTTAGTGAGACACCTGTTGGCTATCCACACATGGTATTAAACAAACTGACAAAATGTCGAACAATTTGACAACCTTACTTCAGGATTAAAAGTCTGCTTGTCTCCTGTTGCACATCAGCTGGTTGAAGTCCTTTTCATAGTTTGGCTCTCACCAGCCCTCGGTTTCGTTGTGTAACTCTGCAGCCAGAGTGTTCTTTTCACAAACCAAACAAGCTCCTGCTGATTACCTCAGTGTTTGGAGTAATCTCATCCTCGAGCCTGCCTCATCATTAAAACACTCTCATCTCATATGTCTTTGTCCTTTTGGTGTCTCTATGCAGTAAATTACCCAGCTGGGCTCGAGCAGTGGTTCCTAAAATCTTCTATGTGACGGAGAAGGCGTGGAACTACTACCCTTACACCATTACAGGTAAGAGTTAAGTCTGTTGGACTGTCAGACCCCGCAGCACCAACATGTTAATTCAAGTCAGCTGCTCTAACAGGCCAAACACTCATCTCTTCATGGTTTGTCTTGAGTGGAGCTCACTCCAAAGATTTATCCTCACAGTCACAGATGCACAAAACTTTTTAAAGGTCAGCCTTTTAACTTGTTTTTTGAGATTCTTTTGTGAATTCAGTTTACTCAGCACCCAAGCACACTACGAAATCTTCACTGGAGGGTTTCTTTCTTTCTTTCTTTCTTCCTTTTCAAGCATTTGTCTGTAAACAGAGAGTAGAGGGCGTAAAGATGCAACAAAAGGTAGTAGATAGAGGTCAGATGGGGCTGTTTTGCTGTGCAGTATGGACTCATCTTTTGCTTGCTTTTCCTCTTGATTTGTTTTTTTGTGGATCATACCTGATACTTTTTTTGTTGTGGACCACCATCGGTAAGGCTCCAAAACAGATGAACTGAAGAAAATGTGGTTCAGAGACAGGGAAAGCCACTGATCGTAGAATCATAAGAGCGTAGGGCTGTTCAACTGAGCATCAGGCTGCAAGTCAATGGTAAAACAAATAAGTTACTGATTGTTCATAAATACAGAGATGTTGAATGAGCCCAGAGGGGTCGACTCGATGGTTTGACTGGATCACGTGTTCCCGACCTTACAACTCAGCCACATCTTGGATCTTACAGACAACATTACAATAACAATGTGCAGATATGCAGTTGTCACATTAGTATGCTTACTGAGAGAACAGACTCTGTGTGGTTTCTGCAAATAAATGTAAAAGAATGTTAAATGTACCCCGAAATCCTAGTTTATATGGAAATCCGTTTGGGCATAAAATTGATATGGGTGATATCAACCGTATTTCAGCTCTACTGGTACTCGAAATTGGAGTACATGTACTCAATTTTGGTCAACTAGTGTGCGAGAAGACTTTACTTGTGTAGCAAAATGTACCACTAGCGCTACTAGTAGACTGTTTTGGGTCTACTAGTACTACTAGTAGCCTTGCAAATGTTCACTAGTTCTACTAGTGAGCCTTAGATGCTAATAAGGGGGCTGGGAAAAGGAAATTCAGGCCTCCCATTGGCTGTTGAAAATATTACAACCAATCAGGGTGCTGGATTTGGTTATAATCCCTCCTACTTCATTTGCATTAGGTCTGCTAGTACTACTAGTAGACTGAAAACAGTCCACTAGTACTTCTGGTGAGATATTTTGTGTTTCCTAATAGTACTAATAAACAAAAATTTTGTTTTACTAGTAAAGGTTTTTGGAACACTAGTGCAAGAGTAGACCTTACTAGTACTACTAGTTGTACTACTAGTAAAGCTTTGAGTTTTTACTAGTAACATTTTTAAGTCTACTAGTAGTAATAGTGACAATTTTTGCTGCGCTAGTAAAGTCTACTCGTGCACTAGTCGACCAAAATTGAGTACATGTGCTCCAAATTCGAGTACTAGAGCTGAACTACGATTGATATTACTGACATCAATTTTACGCCCATGCAGTTTCCATAGATCTAAACATACCCCTCACATGGACCTTTAGTGAACTTATTGAAGTGGTTTCGGTTACACCTTTCCTTCTCGAAATGGTCTTAACTGGAACAACCTCAGATGCTCAGCTGTGCCACAGAGTGAGCTTTTAGAGGTTAAAATCAAGGAAATTCACTATGAACGTCATCAGATATGGTTAATAACAGGCATTAAGTAAAACAAGTGCAGGCCATGAGCTTATTTGTCATGTCTGTGAAGAACCATTTGGCGAAATTCTCCTTCGTTGTGTGTGTCCGTTTGATCTTGGAGGTTATAATGTCCAAGATGCAAGTTAGATAAGTCACTGGGAACGCCCCTTAGGTCAGAGTTTCTACTCAACATCTGAGTTCCAACATGTATCACCGTGGATGTCAGAGTGCAGAGGTGTGCAGTGGAGGAATGAGTGCCTTACAGAGAAAAGTAAAAACATAGATGTGACTATTGATCATAAAGGGACACAGCATTTATCTGGAAAATTCCCATTAAAATCAAAATACTCTCAGGAAAACTCATTGCAATATTTTTCTCAATGTCATTCAGTACTTTTTAACACAGCAGACGTTATTTTGGATCATTTATGGGTTTTCATTTGTCTAGAAAGCTCAGATGCTGAAGTTAGACTTTGTAATGGTCCAAATCCTGTTGTCACATTCTTTAAGCACCTTTTTTCCTGCACATACAGAGACCATTTTTATCTACTTGACTCAGGCTTAAAGTCCAAAAGCTCAAAGCATCAACACCTAAACGCTTAGAGATCACCCTGTAAACACAAAATGGTTCAAACATGAAGATGAATCACTGCCTGTTCGTCATCATGTCAGTGTGAGAAATCATGACGTTTTATTGACATGTAAACATGTAAAAGCTGACATGTTTACATGTTTACAGATTGCCTCTCATCCACACTGACTGTCAATGGGCAGAGCGGTGAAACGAGCTTGGCTTCAAACATGTTTCCATACAGAACAGATTTCTGTGATGTACTAATGATGTCGGTGTGAGGCAGATGGAGAGATGCACGTAAGAGAGATCTGTGTTTGATGGGAGAAAATTAGAGAAAGAAGCAGAGAAAGTCGCTGAAGACGGGAGGATCTGTGGGATCAGACATGTTACAATTACACTTTAATACCTTATCATTCAAAGTCTTTTAGAACAGATTAATAATGAAAGAGGTTTTATCACTAACTATGACTTTCTCTCTGTCTCTGCTCGGACCTTTGACCTGATGTCAACATCCTGCTCCACATCCTCCAGAATACACAGTGAGTATCCTCATGTCATATATGTAGATATGCTGTAAAGATGGCAGCGAGCTTGGAGCACAACTGCACCAAAAATGTTATATTCATGTGCAGTGTCCTTGAACCTATTCTGCTCTCTTCTGTTCTATATACACGACAAATTTATTTTGAAAGGGCAAAAATAGTTTCATGTACAAAGAAGCATAAATTCATGCTGCATTCATCACTACACACCATGAGGTCCCTCTTTAAAATGAGATGCCACGTCTCAGGACTTACCTTTAATGAATTTATATTCAACAAATATGATGCTATATAAATAAAGATTGACTAAGTCTAAATTCAGCAGAGACAAGTGTGATTTTAGTCCATTTGTCTCTGGATGTATGTGCGTACAAATTTATTTATTATACATATTTGTATATATGCATTTATGTGTATCTATAACATAAAGGGTACGGCTTCAATAGTGATTTTTTTTTTGTCTTTACTAGTACTACTAGTAGACTAAAACAGTCTACTAGTACTACTAGTAAGATATATTTAGTTTACTAGTATTACCAGTAAACCAAAATTTTGTTTTCTACTAGTAAAGTTTTTTGGTACACTAATGCGTGACTAGACCATACTAGTAACACAAAATTGTATACCACTAGACAATTTTGTGTTTCTGGTTGACTGTTTGCTTCACTAGTGAAGTCTTCCCGTGTGCCAGTTGACTAAAATTGAGTACATATACCCATAATTTGAGTCCTAGTAGAGCTGAACTACGATTGATATCACCAATATCAAGTTTATGCCCAAATGGCTTTCTATAAATAATGGTGCTGGACTGCCCAGTTACCTCGCAGAGAACTGATCAACCAATCAGAGCACACTGTTGAGAAGGGGGCCTTAAAGTGACAGGAGCTCCAATAGAGCAGCTCGGACAGAGAGAGAAAAGAGGTGGATCAGGGGTACGTAGCATGTGAAACTGACAGGTTTTTGACCTCTTACAATTATGACCCTCCTCTAAATCGAACCATGAAAACATGACCAGTTTGACGTGACCAGATTAACCCTTTCAGAACAGGCAGCTTTGGCAGAGCGAGCCGACAGTTTTCTTCGACATAAATGTGTGCGGTTGGGCTGAGCTGTCAGGCTTCTGTTGTGTAAAGTGACAAATGTCGACTCCATGAGTCATGAAGATT
Source organism: Cetoscarus ocellatus (assembly GCA_037902135.1). NCBI lineage: Eukaryota > Metazoa > Chordata > Actinopteri > Labriformes > Labridae > Cetoscarus > Cetoscarus ocellatus. Next base: position 13,491 of record JBAMNC010001332.1, read on the forward strand.
TTTAGCTGCAGGGAGAGAAAGAAAAGCCGATGTGGTGACAATAGAGCGCTGGATACTGTTCAGGACTGTGTGGGAGAGTTTATGTTCATGTATGAATCAGTGCACATGTGCTCACGCCAGGAGGAGATTTTATGAAACACTCTCATAACAACCTGAAGAGTGAGGGAGGGAGACGACTGGATCTGAGAGGTGGAAATGTTAGCATCAGCTCTCTGGGCCCGCTCCTCTGTATGGAGCTGTCTGCTTTTGAAGGTTAGCATCGCGCAGCTCTATCCAACAATCAATGTAAACACTAAAGAAAGTGTTTTTATACCATTGTTATTTGGACTAGGGGTGTCACGATCCGATATTGATATCGGATATCGGTCCAATATCAGCAAAATTACAAATATCGGATAATATCGGCCTGCATCTAAAATCTCCGACATGAGCTCCCCGAACAAGCAGTTGATTCTAATTTATTTTTTATTTATTTGATTCAGTTGTAGAATATGCTTATGTTTAAGTTAAACACAGTGGTTATTTTGCAATCTAAAAATATCTGTTTTTGTTTTTATTGGATTTATTGAGGTTACTTTTCAGGCTCTTCTAATTAATTTTTTATTAATTTGTATTGTATTGTATTTAATTGTAGTATATTCTTATGTTTAAGGTTAAAATTTATTTAACCCATTGGTTTATGACAAATGGGTCAGTTTTTCTTATACCTACTATTGCTGACTACTGTTCTGTTTGAGTAATCTCACTTGATCAAGCCTTTTCTTAAAGTCCATACTACAAAAATAAGTAATAAAAACATGTTTGAATCCTGCTAATATCGTATCGGATCGATATCGGTATCGGCCAATACTCAAGGCTGCAATATCGGTATCGTATCGGAGGTGAAAAAGTTGTATTTGGACTGCTGCTAAAATGAGCTTTCTCATGGAAAAATAATGTTGGGATGGTTGTTTAACAAGACGACCTCAGTTTATGAACAATCCTGTCATCATTTTTGGAGCATAATGGAGGCTGTAGAGGAGTCAAAGTCCACAGAAATGCAGTTTTTAATGTTTTACCAGATTATGTGGATGTTAAGAAGGTTAAAAGAAAGACTTGACAGTTGACTGATTTTTACAGCCCCACCACAAAGCTTCTCATTTTTTTATCGCACAGTTTTGCTTTTTCAAAAATTAATGACTGTCTCAGTTAAGTCTATTATCATTTTTATAGACAATTTTGAAAAATACACAGTATATTTTTAAGAGCCCATATTCTGCTTTATTTAGTTTTAGAAGCACTTGAGTTTGTTTGACTAGTCTCCCTTTTATAAACAAGTACATCAGTGAACAAAAAAACAGACCTCTCCTTCTCCTTATGTCCTGGCTAAAATGCCTTGTTTCTTCAGGCTGCCCAAAACAACCTACCAGTGTGATGTCATACCATTATTTTGTCATGAGTCTAAGCTCATGTAGGACGCCCCACAGACCGTCGCAGACACAGAGAATACAGCACTATCAGGAGCAGACTGATTATGGAACCTAGAAGTTTTCTTTATTGATAATGAACATACTGTCACAGTCAACAAAAATGAATATATGAACTTGATTTAAGACAAAAATATGACCCCTTTATTGTCCTGACAGACTGTTGTTCTGCATTGCCCCCTTGTTAGCAAAAACAATTTGCAAGAAATTAAAACAGCTTTAGCATTTTCAGTGTTTTTTCTACTTCTTTGTATCTCTTAGAGAAATGCTTTAACACTTGAAGCCTGTGTTTTCCTCAGACCCTATTTCAGGCCTCCATCATTCAAAGACCCCGCAGGCTTCAAGACCATACACGTCCAAGTGCTAAAATGCTAATTCACCTCTGCTTTTGAGGACTGACTACAGCCATCCTCTGCCTGTCCTTCAGAATATAATTTATAAGCATTAAATCAGTACAGTGCAGGATGTGGATCTTTATTTTAAACACATTGTTAATCTTTTTTGTCTGTCCACAGTGTTCATTCCTGCCAAAGTTCTCCATCCACATAGAGACAAAGTACGAGGACAACAAAGGCTGCAACGACAACGTGAGTACGCTGTGTGTGTGAGAAGATCTGAGCTGAGAGCAGTGGTCCAGGGTACCTGCACGATTCCTTTACAACCATACCGACATGACCACCCTCCTGAAAAGGAGATGCCCCATCTCAAGGGGCTAACCTTTAACACATTTATATTGAACAAAGACAAATATGTTGAGGACAGATTTATGGTTTGTCTCCATCATAAACTCATATTTTTGTCCCTTTGTGTCTGCCTGGATGAATTCATCTGTGGATGTCTGTATGTATGTTTGTCTTCAGTCTGCTCTATTGAGATAACACTTCTGATGAACTGGCACTTTACAAATAAAGATTTACGTATTTATTATTCTTGATTTAAGTATTGTATTATATTTGTGAAAGGAGCGTAAGGTTGGGCTGCTTGATTACTGAAAAAATTACCATCATGTAAATTTTATTGATGTTGATGTCACAATAATTTTGCACTATGACTCACTGAGGTTTCATCATTTACAATAACATTTCAAAAGATTGTAATAATGTGAATAATTTTGCATTGCCTACTATTGTAGTAATAGGGCTGAAGAAGAATGCTAAATCCCAATTAATATATGAAATAAACAGATTTAATCTCTGTTTATTTTATGTGCTGTAAAGTGAACGACGAACATGTCTACACAGACGTGGTTTAAGTTGTTTTGAAGGTTCTTTATGAATTCTGTTTGAATAAAAAAGTCACAATGGCATCAAAAACATGAACATAAGAAAAGACAATCCACTTCTGCTTTATACAGCCATCCTCTCTCAGTCCTTTAAAGTAGAATTTAGAAAGCATTAAATCAGTAAAGAAATCTCCAGTGCAGGATGTGGATATTTCGTTTATACACAATTTTAGTAGTTTTTATTTTCTGGTATCTGTGTGCCTTTCTTTAGCCTCTGTGCTGCTATAAAATGCTGATGAATCTTAATTTCCTTGAGGGAGTTTCCCCAAGGGATTAACAAAGTTCTATCTAATGTAAGTTTAGACATTGGGAAAGCACTGGACAACTTTGTGAGTTTGATCAGGAGCTAAATCAGAGTCAGAAATACTTTATTAATCCCCAATCCCCAATTCGGTAGTTTAGCTGGCCTAAAAACTCTGCCAGAGCAAAGGCACCCTTTAAAGACTTGTTTGCCGCTTCGCTGCTTTCATTACTTCAAAACTGATGTTTTATCCAGCGTTCATGTCCAGTCAGTGGCTGTTGTGTTGCTTTTGTGATTGTGGGAGGCTGTAGTTGAAAATCAATGAATCCTGCAGCACTACCATAGGCAGTAGATTTCTTAAAGCTTCATGTTTTTTGTGGTAGTTTCAGTTTTGTGGGTTTGAACTTTTTGACACGGAGTGTTTGTGACTTCTAATGCATTTGCAGACTGCCTCAAGTGGACGCTCAAGGACCTGCAGCTCTTTTTCCAACACTGGACTTGTCTCTAGGTTTCGGTCTGTTTAGGAGGCGCATTAAATTAGAAAAAAGACCCTGGCTTCTGTTGCCTCTATTAAAGGGATACGCCAACATTTTTTTTGTTTTAATGTCTTGCCTCACTCCTGAGTCCATAACAAGCAGATAGACACCATTATATAGACAAGGAAGAGACGGACAGACCTCGCCCACAGCTAATTAGCTTAGCTCAAACACTGGGAGTCAATGGGAAGTGTTAGCCTGCCTCTGCCAACAGTCATCAGATAAACTCTTCAGCAACTCTAAACAGTCCTGTGTGCTTGTTTTGACTGTGTTTTTTTAACGCATTATATTACATTATCTTCTACTATCATCGCATTATCTTCTTCTACTTGTAAACAGAGGCTTTGTTTTGTCGACCTGCTTCTGCAGTGATTTGCGCCAGAGATGTGACGTTCACAAAGTCTGTTGAACGGCTTTTGTAAGTGAAGGATGAGAGCTGATTTGTCGTTATGAGTGAGCCGCTCCTTGGAGATCCAATCTTAAATTTGCAGACAACGTGCATTTTTTCAGGGAAAAGTAAAAAAAAGTTGGGATATCCCTTTAAACTTAAAGCCTTCCTACATGGAGAGTTACCGTAATTTCTAATATATAACAAATTTTTTTGGTCTTAAATTAGGTCTAATTTTCGGGTGCGTGTTATACACAAGCACAAGCACAAGCAAAATATGTAAATATTTCGTCTCACCAACATCGTGATTACAACATATCTGAAACAAAAAGCCAAAATATTCTCTCTCTGCAAAACATTACCGCCAAACTTTTGTAATTCTTATAAAACTGACTGTTTAACTGTTCTAATCCAATATTTTAGGTCTTAATTAGTTCAACTTTGTGTAATGATCATGTAATCTCAAGTGTTATGGTACCACTCACGTGTAAACACAGGGCGCTGCCGTCTTGTGAGCAAGGGGACCAAAATAGCTGTGATTGGTCGAAGACATCGGCATGTTGATAGCTGCTCTCTGATTGGCCGGTACACTACGACTGAGCACGCTCTGGCAGAAAACGAGTAAGTGCGCATGCATGACGCAAACGGTGTTTCCACATCCGGTTGAGAGAGGAAATCGTGTACGAATCTGTCGTGAAAATACTGAAATTTCATTTATTAAAACTTTGAATAAAGGTCATTTTTGAGTTGTCTGAGAGAGGAAGGTTTGGGCAAAATGTGGGTGCGTGTTATATATGAAGTCAGCGTTTTTCCTGGAAAAAAGCATGAAAAAATGTGGTGTGTGTTATAAATGAGGGCACGTTATTACGGTATCTTCAAAAACAGCACATGCAGGCCTAGATCTGGTCGAACATTCTCTCTCCATCTCCTGCCTTAGGTCTCAGGTGATCAGCAGAGGAAAAGGAAGTCCTTCTGTGCACATATTTGTTATCAGACTTTGGATATCCACTGTCTTCACTGTGATCCTATCTGTTATGCCGTGGGGCTAAATCACAGTCAAACTGTCTCCACCGGCTTCTGAGATTGCATATCAGCTGATATTCAAACAAATTCTAATATTTCCACAGTAAGCTCACATCAGGCATAAATGCCAGTTTACTAATCATCCAGGCTCTCGTCCAAATGTGTCAGCACAGCAGAAAAACTCTGCGGCTGCCGTCCATCTTTTGTATACAGAAATCAGCATAAGCCTATTGAAACACAACATATCTCATAACAGACATATGCTAGAAAACAAGACCTCTGTGAATAACACCAGTTAAAGCACCGGGCGGATTTGGTAGCTCACGCGGCCTCCTCTGCAATCCCGACGTTTCATAACACCAACCATACAATGAGCCCCGCCAGGCTGCCAAGAACTGCTCCACTTTTTGGATGGCTAATTTCATCTGGGCGTCTGGCCTGCTCACTTTCTGCATCGCTGTATTTCACGACACTCTGCACTTTATGGGGACATTAGTCATCCTGCCACGACCTGAACAGAGAGGAGGAGGCATGTTAGAGGAGTGTGCATCAGAAAAACAGGCTTCGAATGCAAACGTCAGATCCAACAGATTCGAGGCAAGATTAAGGAAATCAAGCTGCGAGTGTTTTATTAAACAGCATGAGTGAGTCATGGACTCTTCCTTTTTCAGTTTATCTTCATTTTTGTCCTTATATATTGGACATTTTTGTTTCATATTGCATTTTTCCCCCATATGGTGCAGATCTAAAGGGGCATTATGAGAAGAAGCAAGAAAGAAAGGGATAGAATTCCCTTTTAAGACTCATTTCTACGGGCAAACGGCTCAGTGCAGTTCAATAAGAGGAAAACCTTCAAGAGGAGAAACTTAGCAGAACCAACAACAACAGAGGTGTTCAGGCCAGGAGAGGGTCTGGAGCAGGGAGAGACTGTTGTCAAGCCAGCTGCTCCTAAATTTGAAGTGCTCATGTATTTGAGCCTTTACGGTAAATGCTCCGGGTTAACGAGAGGTTGTGCGACTTTATAATGTTCCTGTTTTCCTTTTACCATTAAAAGTGTGAATTAAAGGGGCTCTGGATCCTTTTGGCTTTGCTTGGTTTTAACTTTCAGTGCGTTTCTGCTCTGCAGGTTTTCCTTTTATTAAACTGCATGGAGCCGCCGTAGGCCCTCGTCAGCCACTGTGCGTTTCACTCTGGACGGGTTCTGCTTGCACGACAGCAGGGCGTGCCTGCCTTTATTTGTGCGAGTATGTTATCAAGTCGGAGCTCTCAGACTGGGAGGATGATCCAGGCTGAATAGGGGGCTCGCCTATTTTTTCACAAGCTGACTGTTTCTGGACCAAAATGGACAGAGAAGGACAAATAAGAGAACCGTTTTTACCTTTTTCAGGTGGTATGCGTGTCCACAGTGGTAAAATATGTCACAAAGAAGAGAAACTATCCAGTTATCCTCCTGTCTGTGCCCCTCAGAGTTTAAGCTTCAGTTTGTCTCCTCCGTGGAGGAACTCCCCTCAGGCATTAGGATGCTTTGGTTCTGCAGGTTTCAGGTCACTTATTCAATAAATCAGGTGGTTAATGGGCAGATGCACTGTCATTCTCTCTTTATTAATCCCTTTGGAAAACTCCTCAGGGAAATTAGAATTCCAATAGATATAAAAATAAAAACATATAAACAAAACTAAACAAAATAAATAAATAAAAAAGCAGAAAGGTCAAAAAGATAGGAAAAGGCTAGAAACTGAGAGGATATCCATTTAATATCCATCTAAAAAAACTAAAAAACTGGAGAGCTTTTGGAGAGGCAGTCGTTTACATCCAGCGCCATGGCAGGAGAAGAAGAGATGAAGCTGAGGCAGCTGGACTTTCACCAGACTGGTGTGAAAGCTGTGGCGGCACTCGCAGAGCTGATATGAGCAGCAAATACATGCTAACAAAATGCTTCCAGAGTGAATCGGGTCTGTTTGACTGTAGAAATCATGTCTTGAGTGTCTATTAAGCAACAATTAATTTAAGTTGAACAGAAAAAATAAAAAACTTCATCTCTGTAGAGGATCAGGTTCAGTTTTTCTTGGACCTGAGGGGTGGGGCTACAGGAGGCTGTGATGATGAAGTCTGCGTTAATTAGCTGCCAACATGTAGGAGGCTGTATAGCTATGACATCATAAACACCAGGAAGTTAAAAACGGAGCATTGTGAGGGGCTTTTTTTAAAGAGTCATAGAGCATTTCTCTGTGGACTGAGAGTTTAGTAGATCTCATGTTCCTCTGTTCTCCAAAACCTCTCTAACAACGTTAAAAAGAAAGGAAATGGACTTCACAGGACATGAGACCTTTTAACTGTTTCTGTCTTCAGTCACAGACAGTGTTGTTGTTAAACACGGTGGTTTTATGCTCCTGACCCAACTGTTTTTGGAGTGAAATGCAGGAATCAAATTAAAAATATTTGTCAATTAGTTTAAATAATTTAGATTATCAGTCCAATCTTTAAATATCTTATTTGTGCTGCATTTATTCACACACTGGTAAAAAAAATAATTTATAAATCACCATATGCTGTTTTTATTCATGTTTTCTAGTGTCCAGACTTCTTTGGAGTAGGGTCGATGTTTGTTAAGACGTTTTAAAAGATGGAAAAAGTTTGAGTCCTTGCGATCGTGTCATCTTCGAGGCTCTGCTGTGTTTTTAGTGCTCTCATAAGTGAAGAGGACAGACTGTCAGTGTGTGTTAAACATGTTTCAGACTGATGCTTGTTTGGTTTGACAGCACAGGACATCCCATCATCTGCAGGAAGCAAACTGAACTGTTAACAAACATACAAATGACACAACAGCACTCAATGATTCAACGTCCTCAGGACCAACAAAGCAAAGCTCTGCATGTTTTATGACATTGTTTAAACTATTCAGAGGAGCTCTGCGTGCATTTGCAGTGAAGGATGCTGGGACATCATATGTTCAGTCATGAGTGTCCTTGTTCTGACATGTTTCTGGATGAGGGCTGATGTCTGACACCTCGTGGAGCAACATTCATCTGCTCACTTCACTTACAAACAAAAAACAAGGACAGCCTGAAAAACATAGATGTATACTTCTCCATCAGAGGGAAGAAAAGAAGGAAGAGGGAAAGGGAGAATGAGGGAAGTAAGAACAGAGGAAAGATGGGAAGGTGGGAAATGGGGAAGGGGAAGAAAGGATGAAGTACTAAAGGATGTGAGGTAGAGAGGAAAGGAAGGAGAGAAGAGAGGGATGAAAGGAGGAAGGAAAGAAGGAATGAAGCAAGTAAGACAGAGATTGGATAAGGGAAGGGGTAGAAAGGAAGGGACAAAAGGAGGGAAAAGGGACTAATGAAGAGAAGGAGGGAATAAGGGAAGGTGGCAGATGGAGAGGGAGGAAAGGGTTGGAGGTTAGGAAAGGAAAAAGGAAAGGAGTGAGGACAGAAAGGTGGGGTGGCTGAGGGAGGGCAGAAGCAGAAATGTAAGGACGAGAGGTTCAATGAAAACGGTGGGAATTTGGAAGGAAAGCTAAGAAAGGAAGGGAGTAAGGAAAAGGGAAATGGGAGGCGGAAGGAGTTTGGGAAAAAAAGGAAGGAAGAAGGAGATGAATAACGAAAGGGGGGAAAGGCAGGTTGGAGGAAGGGTGAAGGGAAAAGGAAGGGATGGGGAAGTGAAGCAGGAAAATCCTGGATGCGTTAGTGTGTGTAATGGGAAAGTCTGATGGAGGCTGCAGTAACAGCACATGACATGTTGAGTTCCACGAGACCGTCCAGTATGTCACACACACACACCCCCACACACACGTATGGACTCACACACAAACACACACACACCTCAGCGTTTCCTGAGGCTGATGTTGCTCTTGAAATCTCTCCAAGGAGACCTGAACAGCAGGAGAGCGAGGAGACACATCCAGTTCAGAGGTTTCAGTGCCTCCTCATTTGAGATATTGAACTAAACTATATATAATTTGACAGTTTTAGTTGCCACATAAGTGTTTAAGTTTTTAATAGCAGAAAGTTGTTGTCCAGCTTGTTCAGCTAGCCAGTGAGACAGCAAGCTCTGATTTCTTCTGCACAGCCTTCTCTTAGAAAGAAAGTCCCAATTTCTCTGCAGCAGTGGCCTTGAAATTGATATTTGTGGTGAGAGACGGTGAAACGCTTTGATCCAGCTGAAAAATATTGTGCTTTTAGTAATTTTTGATGATTTTTATGATGGAATGTGCAGATTCAAGTGCGATTTATGTGTAAAAAATGGCTGAATGAAACATTTGGAGTCATGAATTCACGTCAATAATGCAGTATTTATTAGCCTGGGTCATGGCTGTAGCCCTGACACTTTCACTCTGATCTGTGTGATTTGGTATTTGTTTAAAATGAGACTGGTGTATGCAGGGTTTCTCTGAGCAGACAGCTTTGCATCAGTTTTATTGTTGTTTCCTTCTGCTTATTTTTTAGGTGATGCCTGAAATTGGGGGAAACCTTCCTTTTATGAAAAACGTGAAAAAAATATTGCGATAGTTGACCAAATGGAAGCCATATTGATTGAACGGTTTCACCCATTGATGGTAAAATCTGCGGACTTTAAACTATTTTTTAAATAATTTGTTGTGAAAGCAGCCGATGATATCAGACTTCTCTGAGTTTCATGAAGCCTTTGAGCATGAAAACATGATCTGATGTCTTTAGTGCCTCCTCATTTAAGATATTAACCTAAACAATAAATAATTTGATGGTTTTGATTGCCATCTAAGTGTTTAATTTTTAAGTGCTCTAAAGGCAGAAAGTTGTTGTCCAGCTTTATCAACTAGCCAATGAGAAAACAAGCTCTGATTTATTCTACACGGCCTCCTCTTAGAAAGAAAGTCACAGTTTCTCTGCAGGAGTGGCAGAGAGCGTCGCCTTGATATTGATATTTATGGTAAGAAACAATGAAATGCTTTAGTTCTGATGAAAAATAATGTGCTTTTAGTCATTTTTGATGAGTTTTATTATGGAATTGGAAATGGAATTTGGTTGAAACTTACATTTCATGAAAAAATGCAAAAAAAACTGCAATAATTGGTTGAATTGAAGTCCTATTATTTAATGGTTTCATCAACTTTTGGTAAAATCTGTGGACTTGAATATTTCTTAAATCATTTATTTTCAAAGCAGCCGTTGTAATCAGACTTCTCTGAGTTTTATTAAGACTTTGAGCATGGCAACATGATCTGGTGTCCTCAGTACCTCGTCTTTTAACATATTCATCTTTAATTTTATGAGTGATTTGCTGAAATGCTGAAAGAGTAAAAAGTGGATTTCATCGTCATCAGTATCTGAATGTGAGCATGCAGTTGCTGTAACATCATCTTCATCTTCATTATGAACTGTTTCTGAAGCAGCAGCTGAGGATGAACATTATTAAATAATAATAATAAATAACTTTCAGTATTTGACTGCTCACCTCTACCTGCGGTCATCTCTCTGAGTTTGCAGCGACATCTTTTAAGAAATAAGAGTCACTGTGATTTAATCGTCCTGGAGGCACAGCAGCTCCGGGTGATTCTGTTTTTATTGATGTTTCTCTCCTGGATGAGGTTTTTGTTTGTTTGGTGTCTGCTCTCTCTTTTGAGTGTAATGAAGAGCAGTCCAATTTAATATTTCTGCACCCGTCAGAGGCCTCGTCTGTCTGTGTTTGGAGCCCGTTGTTTATTCACACTTAACGGTGGAAAACTGACAAGAACTAGTGAGGAAGTAAACACCAGACAGTGCAAGTTGGAGCTTAACACTGAAGCAGAATGTCCACATTAGTGCTCGAGCAGTCGTACTGGGAGGTTTTATCATTCAGGGGAACAGAAAGAGACAAAGCTTGTTTTTTCTACGTCACAGTTACTTTATTTTTGAGGAATGAAAGGCCTCACGAGGTCCTCAGGGGATAAAACCAATCAGTCTTTATGCCCAAACAGAAATTATGATCAGTGCTTCTTTTCTGAAGCAAAAACACAACAGTTTAAAAAAAAACCTGCAAGAAAAAAACAAAACTACTATCACCATAAAAGACAAAAAACACAACAAATTACAAAGCACAACAAAAAAATCAAAAACATCTGAACCAGAAACACAACACAAACACAAACAAAAGAACCAACAAACAACAGTTAGAAAAAGCACAACAAAAAATCAAAACTACCAAGACCAAAGGAAACAGTCTAAAATCACAAGTTACAAAACACAACTACAAATAAAAAAGAAAATAACTAGCAAGAAACTACAACAAATCAAAACATGAAAATATCCAGACACTATTTATCAAACATAATGTAAATGAATAAAAACCACAACGAGTGACACACTTCTCTGTTTAAGCATCGTGGTTTTTCATTTGTCCTGTCGTTTTTCTATTTTCCCAAAAGTTAAAGATTTTCCTGACTTTTTCATTTGTTGTTTTTTTCTCTGCTCTCTCACTTGTTCTCAGATTTTGTTTTAATTTTTTGTAGTTTTGTGCCAATCTTATTAATCCTCCAATGGGTCGGCTTTACTTAAATAAAATATAAATAATCCCTGAAATGGTGGCGCTGCCCTTTGACCTTTGTTTTACCGCACAGAGGTCTTAATGCAGCAGTGATGGGGGCAAAGCAGATGGAGGATTCTTACTTAAGAAAGTATAAATAAACAATGAATAAAAACACAATTAAAAACATAAGACACCCTGACAAATCATAAAACACAGCTAATCAAAAATGGGGACATTCAGGAGAAAAAATACCACAACAGCAAAGCTACAAAACAAACAAAAACAACACAACGAAGAAGAAAGGCACAAAACACAACAATTATGCAAACACTTTAACAACTTAGAAACCTCAAAGAATAAAAAATGTCTGAGAATAAATAAAGAACACATAAAACAAAGCACACAAAGAGAAATTAAAACATGGTTAAACATCAACAAATCAAAATGTCGACAATTTAAAAAGAACTCAAGAGAACAAAAATATAACAGAAAACAAAAGACACAACAACAAATGAAAAAGTCAAGAAAATCTTCAGTTATTGGGAGGACAAATGAAAAATCAAAATCTTTGTTTTGTGTTTTTCATTTGTCAGTAAGTTTTGAACCATTTTGTGCAATGTTTCATAAATAGTGTCTGAATATATTCATGTTTTTATTTATTGTGTTTTGTAATTTGTCTTTTTTTTTGGTCAAAGCAAGTATTGATTGTTTTTGATTCAGTTTTTCTTTGCTTGTGTCCTGTTGTTATTTTATCTGTTGCTTTTATTTGTTGTTTTATTTTTCAAATTGTTGCATGGGCATGAATGCATTGTTGTTTTAGATTTAGTCCTGTGTCTTCTCATCTTCTTGACTTGTTTTTTTGTTTGTTTGTTTTGTTGTTTTATTGTCTGTTGTGTTTTTGAGTCAAATGTGTTTTAAATTGCTTTTTTTTTTATTTGTTGCTTTGTCTTGTTTGTTGTGTTGTTTTTTGTTTTTGTGTTTTATGATTTGTTGTATTTGTTTGACTGTGTTTAATGAATTGTTTTTTCTTGTTTGTTCTTTTGTATTTATCTGTTGTGCTTTTGGTATGTTTTTTGTTGATGTTTATTTAATCTACTGTTGTGTGTTTGTTTTTGTCTGGTTTTCTTTTGTTATTGTTTTTCCAGGTTGTGGTTGTGTTTGTTTCTTTTGTTGTTGTGTTTCCTCATTGTCTGTATTTAGACTGTGTTTTCTGAAATGTTTTTTCTTATTTGTTCTTACCTGTTGTTGTACTTTTGGTAAGTTTTTGTGTTCCTTATTGTTTTTTTTAATCTACTGTTTTGTTGTCTGCGTGCCTCATTATCTGTTTTTTTGTCTTGTTTCTTTGTTGTTGTGTTTTGCACCGCAGTGTTAGCATTGGCTGCCTGTCTCGGGTTGATTTGATGAATAAATAAAGACTCTGTCGGTATTTTAATGTCAGTTTGGTTTAAGTTCATGTTTAACTGAAAATATAAAACCATAAATCTTCTGTGTTATGGATGTAACAACTCTGTTCTCACTGCATTCTGTCTTAACAACATGTGATGTGTTATTTCACTCTCCTTGGTCACGCTGACAAAAACATGAGCACAGAGCTCCACCTAATGGTCCTCTAAGTTCTCTCCTTGAAGTCCTCGTGGTGTGAGGATGAGAGCACAGTAACCTTCACAGCCTGAACCGTTTCCATCCTTTGGGTTTAACAGTAAAGCAGATTTCAGTCGTGCACCAGACGATAAAACCAGGAAAAGAGTCTGGCCTGTTTTTTCACTTTTCTGAAGCTGTTTTCCTGCACAGCAGCCGGAGGCGACTGTGAGCCTTTTCAGACTCTCTCTGTGCTTTCAGATCTTTGACACCGAGCTGAAGGAGCAGGAGAGGGAGGTGTGCTTCGTCGACATCGCCTACGATGAGATCCCCGAGCGATACTATAAAGAGTCGGAGGTGAGCCGTGTGGGTGTTTGTGTGTAAACGCTCAGGTATCAGGATCTGACTCCAGACTGTGAAGGGTGGAAGTGTTAAAGCTGGAAATGGAGAAGAGAAATGATAAATTACAGGTTTAATTTTAGTGGCAGTAAAGCTGTGATCCTCTTTATCAGGTTGTGTTTTGGTCTTCTATCCTTTTTAGCTATTTTGGATATTTTAATATTTATTTGTTAAATGTGTCTTTAAAGCTTGAATGGTTGTTTTTTGATATCAGGTATTATTTTTGTTCTACCCATTCACATTTTCACATTTTCTTCCTCATTCAGGGTTCAAAACATTGATAAAGCTTTAAGTCCTTAACATTTGTGTGTCTATGGCAGGACCTGCGGTATTTCAAGTCAGAGAAGACGTCGCGGGGGATTCTTCAGGAGGGCTGGAGGGACACTCAGGATCCCATCATGTGCTCCTACAAACTGGTCACCGTCAAGTTTGAGGTGTGGGGTCTGCAGACGCGAGTGGAGCAGTTCGTCCACAAGGTGGGCGATCATACAAAGCACCACCTTCTCTGAAATCACATCACTTCTTTCTTCTGCCGTGATCAACATTTGCTAAAAATTTGGATTTTGAGTTATCTTGCTTGCAGACACAAATAAACAAACAAACAAATGGACAAACACTTGCAAAACCACAACCTGCTTGTTGTTGGTAATGACCAAAACCTTATTTTAAATGGATATGCCAACTTTCTTTCCTTTTCGTGTCTCGCCTTTTGTGAGCCATTCTTATATGTGCAGGTTATTTGTATTTAAGAATGGCTCACAAACAAATGGCTCACTCACAACTGTGAATCACAACTTCTTATCCTTTACTTACAAGAGCTGTTTTAAAGACTTGACTGGTTTGTGAATGTCACATCTCTAACACAAACCACTTTGGAAGTAGGTCAACAAAACAAAACCTCTGTTTAGGAGTAGAAGATAATACGACGATAGAGGAAGACAACGTAACATCAAGGGGGAAAAAATGAGTCACAACAAGCACGCAGGACTGTTAAGAGTTGCCTAAGAGTTTATCTGATCACTGAAGGCAGAGCCAGGCTAACACTTCCCATTGACTCCCAGCGTTTGAGCTAAGCTAACTAGCGCTGGGAGAGCTCTGCCCGTCTCTTCCTTGTTTCTGCAGCACAGTCTAAAGAATGGAGTCTATCTTCTTGTCATGGACTCAGGAGTGAGGCAAGACACGAAAAGGAAAAAAACGTTGGCATATCCCTTTAATCATGTGACTGTCACACACTTTCTTAACCTGGTGTCTTTGGACTGCCTGAATCTTCATAAGAACTTAACACTGAGATGTAAAACTGCTCCTGATCACCATGGCTGTCGTGTTGCAGGTTGTTCGAGACGTGTTGCTGCTCGGGCACAGGCAGGCGTTTGCCTGGGTGGACGAGTGGATCGGTAGGTCGCTGGTTCATGTTGATCACATAAATCATGGTCTTGTGATAGCTGTTTGTTTAACACTAAATGTGCATGAGAAGTCACTCCACCTGCATCTTACCCTGTCACCACCGGCCTGCACATTCTCCTGTGGCATGGATTCTCCTCCTGGCATCCTCACTAACACTTAAATGACAAACACAAGGTCACTGAGACCTGCACAGTAACGGATGTTCCTAAATCACTCACCCTCATGTTTCATGGCAAAGAACTAGTTTGTTCAATAAAGAGGTCTTAACATGCTTCTTTGGTTTCATCCTCTGAAGTGTGTCTCTTCTGCGTGATAGTGTTCTTCTATGAGCAAGACAACCTCCCTCTGCTCCTGTGAACAGCGTCAGTAGCTGCCTGAAACAGCTGGTTCTCCCGCCTCCCCCCACCAAACAGACCTTGGCTCAAATTAGCAGGCAGAGCATTAACTGTAGAAAGACCGCTGAGCTGTTGAATGTGGTTCAATTATAACAGAGTTGACTGATGAACCCATCAGAACAGACTGGTCCCACTGCTCTGGTGCTCTCCCTCTGGACTCTACAGCCTAAGCTCTGCACTGGGCTTGATACCGTGGGCCAATAGGATTAAACTGCTGATGAAACAGTGTCAGGACATCACAGTGGTAGGTCTGTTAGGGGGGCAGAGCCTTTCAGGCAGCTACCAGCACCATGAAGAGGGGCACAGGGAGAAGTCCTGATTCCACTGACTCTGTTGTCTTGTGCATAGAAGTGCTCTATCAAGGGAAGACACAAGTGAAGCACTGAAGGGCATATAAGACTTAAAAAGCAGAACATGACCTTTCTAAGGTTTTATTTACTAACTACTTAAAAGAGGTGGATTCAGATTTAGAGTTATTAAGTTGTATAAAAAAGCAAAAGCCTCAGTGTAGGTGTTCATCTACATTTCTCAAAGGCAGGGATGGGCAATTTGCTTACCAAGTGGAACACAACGATTTAGTCCTGATTGAAATAGGGCCAAGTTTTTGGCAACGTAGACTTACCAATTTCTACGTATGATTTGACAAAAGGAATATATATATACAGCTACGATTTTTTATGTCAAAATGTAAGTAATTAAATGTAATGCAAACAGTAATACTTAATGAAATGAGCTTAACAGAACTCAAGATTTTTAAATGTAAGTTACAGAGGATTTACAGGGTAGTAGTATATTACCTATAGCAGTGATTCTCAACTGATGGGTCGTGACCCTAAAGTGGGTCTCGGACCCTTTTTCAATGCGTCCCGAGCCTATGCCTGTCGAAAAAAAATGTAGGAAAAAGTCCTGTGCTTTTATTTTGAAGGGGATTTTTTTATGCAGCGGAGTGCAGTCTTTTCACACTGCTTAACTACAGGTGGTGATAATACCCTGTGATGTTTATTGACACACAGTTTTATCAAAGAGCGTTTGCTATATATTTAATAAGTAGGTACTCAGCTTCAGCTACATATTTTTAATATTTTTTTAAATGAGTCCTCAGTTGTTGGACTTTTTATTTCACATATGTCCATTAAAGCTCTGTGGAGTCTGTTAAAAAAAGGTGAAAGTGTTTTTTGTGATGTGACAGCCCCGTGATCAACGGCTTATTTAGTGCTAATGATTGAATATTATTACTTAAGACCTTGTGTCCCTAAGATGCACTTTTTTGTTTCAATTAAAATGCAGCTAATTGAGTGTAAAAGGGAATATTTCCCTCTCTAGCATCGCCACATGCAAGTCATTTCAGTTTCACACTAAAGTTTTTTTGTGTTGGCATACAGTGATATCTTATACTATCTCAGGTTTAACGTGCAGCATCTTTTTATTAAATAAATTTGAGAAGTTGAGAATTTCCCTCGATTTGGGTCGCAGTTTGAAATTAAGGGGTGATGGTGGGTCCCAAAGCCAGACCAGTTGAGAACCACTGATCTATAGCATGCAGTGGTGTAGTAAACTCCTCAAAAAAGTTTGGAAATGTTATTTCGATCGCTTATTTCTCCCCTTTTAATCATACAAATTGGTATTGTATTTTATATTGTTGGAAAGCCTGATCGGTCCCCTTTACAAAGAGCTACAACTTATAAGGATCTTGAAGTCATGGAAAAAGCAACACAGCAAAACAAAGCTGGTGTCCTGGTTCGTGGCAGGAAGTGAGCGTCCCAGGAAGAGACACCCTAAGAAGACTGCTCCCTCAGCCTCGGTCCACGGAGGACCTGTAGGTTTTCTTCCAGGGCATTGTACCCCATTGTAGAGGTGACCAATTCCAACGATATAAAATACAACACCAAATGGTATTATTAAAGGGGAGAAATAATTGACAAAAATAATGTTCACCCACTTTTTTGAGTAAAGTTAGTGCCAACAATAGACATATTATCTTGAAATATTGCTATTTTTAAATGTTCAATTTAGACCATGTCAAGTTTTTTTATATATACTTATTTTTTATGTATTTATGGAGTAGGCCCCATATGCCCACCCCTGCTATACGGTGGGAACAGCAAGAAAGAAAACTTATCTTATCAGGAAATAAATTCTGAAAACCTTAATTGTAGTTTAATAACTAAGTTTCGTTTGATCTATCTGAACCTGTGCATTTTAGTGACTTTAGGGGCACGAAAACTGAGAAGCACTGGTATATGCACAGGTAGAAATCATTTAAGAGATGGTTAGATTAGATTGTTTGATTTTGGTTAATCCTCATCAGTAAAGACAAATATTCTCAATGTACCACTTGCATAGGAGTCGGACCTGTCTGCAGCCTCAGCGGTTACACAGTTTAATGATTTCAGCCGTTGTTCTTTTTCCAAAGCTCAAGGGCATGAAAACATAAAGCTGTTATCTTCGCCATGAAACATCCTCCCTCCTGAAACCACTAACCTTTCTATCACAACTCCCTCCTGCCTGGAAGCTTCAAACTCTGCTGGAGTCCATCCACATGTGGAAATGATGCTGCCCTCAGAATAAATGAACCCTCCAGGCGTGACTTTCTTTTGTCTCCTATGATCCAATCTACTCTGGGTGTGGATGGCTTCTGCTTTCCCTTTGTTTTGAGACATCCACGATTGTCCTCTCCCTCTCCCTGGTATGGCTCTAATTTGTGAAGCTGTCTCCTGGTCATGGGAATCCAGCCTTAACCCTGAAACCCTGTCCTCACCTGCTAAAGCTCCAGGACTCCCCCACAGAATGCCCCCTGGCTACTTTAACCCCCTCCGCCTACACTAATAAGCATCAATTAACGTGCCATTAAAGGTGTTACCAACATTTTTACCCTGGTTCCATCCCTCCCCCCTTCTTCCAGATATGACATTGGATGACGTGCGGGATTACGAGAAACAAATGCATGAGAAAACCAACATTAAAGTTTGCCATGAGCAGCAAGAGCATTCCACAACAAACCCATCTTCACTGGATGACATAGAGATCCATGACAAAGCAAGCGTATGTGTCTTTTCATTGTTTCTCTTCTCCATTGTTCATTCTGTCTCATATCGACTGTTGGTGACTGTTGGAGAGGTGCATTTCCACCAAGCTGTCCTGCTTCGTTTGGCACAGTTAGGAACAACCAGAAGCTTTAACATTATGATAAACACAGAAAATGCCCCCAGGTGGACAAGAAAGGCTCTGATCTAAACTGAAAATAATTTGACAGTTTCCGACGCCATTTATTAATCGTGTCATTGGCAGCTAGTTGTCATTAATCTGATCAGCGAGCCAATGAGAAAACGAGCCGAGAAGGTTTGCATTGACAGCACAATTTTCAGAGTGGCAGAGAGCAACGTCTAGTAATTGATATTTATGGTAAGAAACACTGAAGTGCTTTAATTCAGCTAAAAGTTATTGTGTTTTTGTCATTATTTACGATGGAAAATGCAGATTCTACCCTGATTTATGTTTTATGTTTTAAAAGAAGACTAAATGAAGCATTTTGAGTCATGAAGTTATGTTAATATTGCAGCATTTATAAGTCTGAGTCATAGGATAAGGCCCTGTTTTGACTATAGTTCTGTATCGTTGTGATTTGTTTTTGTACATCCAAAGTGACATCGATGAGCCCAGGCTTTCCTCTATTATCTTTAATTTTACGCCCAGATTGGTCAGAAACTTTTATGTCATGAAAATTATGAAAAAATAAGTAAATAATTGGCCAAATGGTAGTCATACTGATTCACTTATTTCATCAATTTGTTGTAAAATATATGGACTTTATTTATTGTCAAACCAGCCGTTGTTATCGGACCTCTCTGGGTTTCATGAAAGCTACGAGCATGAACTCATGATCTGTTGTCCTCAGTACCTCGTCATCTAAGATACTGATGTTTAATTTCACGATTGATTTGCTGAAAAGTCAATGTCTTTAAAGTAAAAACTGTAGGACAGAGAAGGAAATGGAATTTAAATTTATCATTACCTGAATGCATGCGTTCAGTGATGTGACACCAGCTGCTGTAACATCACAGCTTCATCTTCGTTATTAACCTGAAGTTACGACTCCAAACTATTCTAAAACGTCAGTTGAGGATTTTTACTACCTGGGTGAACATTAATAAATCATGAAAACCAAACACTTGAAACTTTGAAGCCTGGTTAAAGTATTTAAATGCGTTCTTCACACTGATTTCTGCTGTCAGTCTGTGCTTTTTACCACTCAGTGCCTGGAATTCGACTCTCTCGCGCTGACTGGGACGCAACGTTCGTACCTCTAAGATAGATGCTGTCACATTTTAAAACAGTCTATTTTCTATTAAACTTTGACCTGCAGGGGGTCAAAGTTTACGTTTTTCATGCTGTGCTGACCCCACGTCTCAAGAATCACTGGTGCAAGCTGGAGCCCTCACAGACTGTTGTACATATCAGTTAAGTTTAGCAGCTAAATTATTAAAGATGTATGTAAGTTAAATGTTCTCATGTCATTTATTAATCAATTAAAATAATTAGTGATAACTCATTGACAGTAAAAGGTAAACATACAAGTCATATGCAGCCTATTATATGCATAGTATTAAATATTTTAAGGTAAAGTATAAAATGTAAACTATTTAGAAACATTAAATCAAGTAAGTAGCCCTCCATAATACTCCTCAACTTTTTGGTAGCTCTCTGGTGTTGGTGACCCCTGCCTTAGAGATAAAATCTACATTGGTATCTACGTGATCGTGTTGTTGTCTTGGCATGTCGACATGCACCATTTTGATGAGATGTACCAGCACCAGTCAAGCAGCTGAAGGCGCTCAGTGTATGTCTTCAAAAAACAGTAAGATGGATTGGACATTTTGGTACCTTTTCCAAATTTTGACGGCAGAAGTTAAAGTCATTACATGCTATACTGAGTGCAATCAGACAGCTTGTTGGAAATGCACCCAAACTGTGTACATACTTTATCCATCCTTCATGTCCCATCTTCAAACAGGGCAAAGTTAAACTGTGGAGAATAGAAGTTGTGTAGCTGACCATAATTCCCTTTTATAAAACAGAAGGCAACAGAAGAGTTACTGTTATTGGATTTTTTAAGATGTGCTGAAAAACCTGTGGCCTTAATTATGAAATACTTAGAATTTTATTCTAGAACAGTGGATCTCAACTGGTCTGGCCTGAGGACCAAACTCCTTTATTAGGAAATAGGAGCCAAAATTTGTAGCATTCATTTTTTGAAATTTGCATAGCCCAAACCCACAGAAAACACAGCAATAAATCTCTGGGAGGATATGAATGCATCTTTGGTCTGCAGTGAGGAAAATCTGGTTTATTCAAGAGCTCTGTTTTTATGAGAAAGGTAATGAGAAAAAATAAAAGGTCAAGGCCCGAAGGAAGGAACAAAGGCTTCTTCTCATCATAATCTACTTTTTACAGTTTTATATTCCAGGCAAACATTCTGAGCCTCTAAAATCAGCTTACTGCCACCCACTTTTGGGCTTTGTACCACTAGATAAGAACCACTGTTCTAGAAGATTCTATAAGACAAGCAAAGTTTTCACCAAACCTGATGTTTTCCAATCCAGACATGACGATGGATGAGGTGAGAGAGTTCGAGCGCACCATCCAGGAGGCCACCAACCAGAAGATCGGGATGTTTCCCCCGTCGATCTCCATCAGCGAGACGCCCCTGTCCTCCTGCGCCCTCACCGGCCCCGCCAGCGCCCCCTCCACCCCCATGTGCACCGATGCGCCTGAGTCCCTCTCTGTCCCCAAGGACCGACCTCGCAAGAAATCTGCCCCAGAAACCCTGACCCTTCCAGATCCTGCCCCAAGCGGCGTCTCTCGGGGCTCCACGCTGAGCCCGCTTCCAGATACAAACCACCTCCAGTCACCGCCAACGTCGTCCTCCAACTCTGATCTTACTGAGATGGATGAGCAGTAGGTGGACCTTTGCTCCACCTCATGCTTTACTTTCAGCCTGAAATCTTTTGTCCTAGATGCCCAACAGACTTTTCTAACCTCCAGACACCAGAGCCCGGACACTGAAGTCGCTACAACATCTCCAATGGTTTGCCATAATCCTGGACAATGGTCTTCACCAGTGTCTTTGACACCATCCAGGCAGCTTTGGGCTCCACCTCCCCGACAAGACTGAGCATTTTCTATGAGCTCAGTCAGACATGCCTCACCTTAATGTCCGATTATAATGAAGAGCAGCCATAGGCCCTGATTATACAGTCTATCAACACAGATCTGCGTCTTCTTGGGCATTCATATACCCTTTCATAGTTTGATACTTGATACTTGGTGTGAACATCTTCTTTGGGAACTGAAAATGGTTTGATATTTGGTACCTCAGACTGCATACCAAGGTGTTCTGAGGCACGTCCTGCCTCGCTCTTGGAGAACTCTGTCTCTCTTTACAGATCTGGAAATGAACGAATGATCAGGAAAAGATCATTAAGATTGGTACATAGCCATTCTCCCCTCTGGCAGGTTAAAACCAGCTTGTCCTGTATGTTTCAACACCCTTGTAACTACAAACTAGAAGCGCTCATAGAGCTCAGCCCTCAAGCAAGACATTTCTGATACTATTTTCTAGATCCAGATTCAGATCGCCACCAAAACTGAACCACTTCTTCCTTGTGCCATGGCCAACTTTACCTGACATTTTCATCTAAATCTATTCATAACATTTTGAGTTACATTGCTAACAGACAGAAGCTTTACATAAAAACCATCCTGTATGACTGAGGTGAACATAGAAGTGATTTTTCCTCTTCAGTCCATCACCGTCTAAGTTGCAAACAAACTTATCTTGTGACCAGAAATGCCACCACCTGTGAGCTTTACCTGAGTTAAAACTTCTATTGATGGCACGTGTTTGCGAATGTGTTAAGAGTCTGTAAACAGGCTGGCAGACTATTGATCTGCCGAGGCTTTATCAGACCAACAAAAAACCACAGTGCTGCTCTCTAGCCACAAAGCTCTCATTTTACACTCTTGTCCTTTGAGGATGAGAATCGTGGCATTTTCAAAGAGTTTGGCTGCATTTAATAGCATTGCTGCTTATGTTTTCTGATCTACTGTGGATCTGGTCTTGGGACTTGACTGCTTTTATAAATGGACACGTCATAAAGTCAAGACCGGTGGGGCCCAGTTGCTTTGGCACATTCCCTGACAAACTTTTGACCCTTGTTGTAGGACGGTCAGTGGGTGCGGGATGTTTAATGCCTATCCATGTTTGTTGAATCTTCAAATTAATCTGTGAAGGCGTACTAGACCACCTCAAGAGGCAGTCTTGAGATATTCAATATCAAACCATTTTCTGGACGCACTGAAACATGTGCACAAGAAGCATTAAGGATCATCTCTTTGTATCTAAATGCCTATGCATTGTATAAAAAAGGCCAGAGTATTACTTGAGGCAGTTTTTGTTATGTCAGTAAATTATACTTCCTGTTTCCTGAGCTCAACACCTACTATCTGTTCAATGATGATTCTGTTGCCTTAACACCACAGAGCCAATGTTTTAGTGTTAGTTTGGTAGTTTTGTGCTGTTTAACGGCTGATTTTCAGTTTGAAAATGGCTGTAACTTAAAATTAGAATAACAGCTTTGGTTTAATAGAGTAGAAACACTGGACGTAAAATGGCAGCCAAGTGCCCTCCTAACAGAGTAGTTTCCTAAGCTTCTTTATCAGATAACACCCAACCTCTCCATCACAAACTCCAACTATAGAGCCGATGCAAGATCAGTACAATCACAGAGAGTTTTCTCCTCAGGTTCCCCCAGACTCACACTCCAAAGCAGGGATCTAACCCTACCCCTCTGTCCCCTCTTATTGCCAAACAGCCGCTTCTAATACCTCCAGGAATTCCAACACAGCACCTATCGTATGTTCTCTACCAGTCTACTTAACCCTGGGAATGTTTACACATCAGAGACCTTGGAGCATTTTGTGTATTTTAGCATGACAGCATATTAGATATATCTTCTTAAAGCCAACTAAGAGGTCAGTATGACATAAAAGAGTCAAACGTTGCCTGAAACTAATGCTGGACGTCTCATGTGACATAAATGTGATCAGTTTTTTCCAGATCAGTCAATCACTTTGATGTCATATGTAGGATTAAGGCCATTTTTGGGGGAGTTTTTATCGCCCTGGCTGATCTTTGTGCACAGAGGAGGTCATGAAAATACAGAGCTTGATTTGGGGAGAAGGGCACATGCATCAAGCTGACTTGAGAGTGTGCCGAGCTGTTTGCAAAAGTGCTGATGCCTTTGCTTTAGCAGCGCTGGTTTGTAACACTGAGGCAGGGATTGTAAAACGGGAGAGCCATGCGCAGTTACCCGTCGTCTTTAGTGCAAATATTCTGCATTTACCTCCTCAAACCCCTGAAGGAGACACAAACACATGAAGACAGGAAGTTATTCTTTAAACCCCCTTTTTAACACAGTGGTATAAAGCAAAGAGGGTTTTATATGCTGCATGGAATGTTCACAGCATATATACATATAATGTAAAGTCTATATGTATATACTGTAAATGAATGGATCGGTAAAGTTTATCCTGTGATGCAACCGTATGAAAAAGTGAATGCCAACATTGGAAGCTCTGTACTAATTTTTCTACAGTAGAAAACTTGAGTGAAAGGTAAAAGCATGTCCAGAGATTATAGGCCTACAAACTCTTGCAACTCAGTGCCTCTGCATGCAACTCTTGTATCATTACCAACCAGTGTGTGAGCCAAAATTATTTGTTATTAGTAAAACAGAAATCAACAATTTCTATATTTTGTTCTTGGTTGTTTCATCCAGCAGAGCCCCAAACTTCAGTAAATAAGGACGCGATCATATCAGGTCGACCATATCAAACTCCATCAATCGAGAGGTGCAGTGATAAGTCATGAAACAGGGGAATGAGTAAGCATTTTAGCACATCTGGTTTCATTGTCTGAACATCTGTGGGATTTTTGAATCTTTTTGTTCTTTTTTGATAAATGTCTAAAGCAAGGTCTGTGGTGAAGCCACGTTCACGCACTGACAGTTTGTTCATTCTTTGCCGACGCATCATATCAAGTCAGGCCACGCAGAGCCAAGTTAACATCGTTTGGGCGACCTCAACCAATCTTTGCTACCCTCAGTTTCAGCTGGGTTCATCTTTTTCAACTCCAGCTGCTTCCTCCTCAGGACTGGACTCCTGTTGTACGATTTGCTCCTTTGCCCTCTAGACATGGTGTCGGAGTTCTGGGACCGGCTGCAGCTGTGCTTGGTGAAATGGGACACACATCGGCCAAAGTTCCAATAAGTTAAGCACTCTGCCCAAGCGTTAAAGCTACGTTGGTGAATTTAAAATCCATCTAAGGGGAGTCAGGGAACCTCCAGTGCAATGTTTCCCTCCACTTTAGATACTTCGAACTGCGTTAACACCGTAAAAACAACCCAGGAATGCACTTTCACTGAAATTTGATGATCACTCAACATTGGTCCACGTCCGCCAATAAACACTGATGTGTGAATGCATCTCAAACAAAACCTTAAAGATGTGAAATGTCGATAGCTCTGAATATATTCTTAAGTTTCCATGGCTGACTCTTGAGTACCCGTGGTTACTCTGCCAGGTGCAGGGCTCTACCTACGTCAACATGTCCGATACCTACTTAATCAAATAACATGATGTCTCACATTTTGCCACTAACGATGTGTTTGACATCAGATTAAATTTTCTTCTCACCACAGAGCTGATTATTCAATATCCAAAAAACTCACCTGACACACTGACACACCAGATGCCCCTAGAAAGTGTCAAAAGCATATTCAGCACGTGATTGGATGATTGTTCTGTCAATAACATCCATTACAGGCCAATTAGATAGTGTAATATGCGGGCGCCCCCTCCACGAAGTAAACTACAAAACGTGAGTCCTTTTGTAGAGCAAGCTCTCGCCAGATCATGCCATGATAGTGTCCTCACTATCAAGAAATGCTTTCAGTGTTTGTTTTTAATTTAAATTAATAAAAAAATGTGATCCAGATCTGTCCAACTGCTGCTGAAGCTGTTAGCATCTATGCTAATCTCTGTGCGAGCAGTCACTTCCTGCTATCATCTTGCCTCTTCCTGCTTTAAAGGAAGCTGATTGGACCGTGCTGCTTTGGGCCGCTGCAGATTGGAATTTGGCGAGATGAATCGGCCCATTTCCTGACGCTGAATTAGGCAAATCGAGCCGCGCTGCAGGGTTACCGAAAAAACAAAACAAGACAATGGAACCAATGTAGTGCTAACTTTCAGATCGACCTACAGATGCATCATGACTGTAGCACTCTATTACAGATCTTAGCTGTGACAGGAATCAGTTGGTTTTTGTTTCCCTTTTCCTACCAATAATTCAATCATATTTTTGCACTTTCCAGTCTGACACCTTAGTGACGAAGAAGACACGAGTCACCACAGTCTTTAGGTTTTTTGGACCAAAGTCCTTCAGTAAGGCAAAGTGATTCTGAAGAGAGCAGGCAGAGGTGAGAGCGCCCTCTTGTGGTCTTGCCATAAAAACTGTTAATATGATGTACAGTTTCTCACTTGCTTTTGTTAAAAAATAAAATCAACCGTAGCTATTTATCTGTACCTGTAGCTCTTGTCTTTGCCTTTTGAGGATTCAAATGTCAAATAGGTTACAGGCCCTCTGCATTGATCCATCATGTATGGATCAAATGTTCTGATAACTCTGGTGACGGCCGCCTCTCTCATCAGGAACACGGAGATCCAGGGACTGATCCTCCACGGCCTTTAAATGCAAACTCTCCATTTGTGTAAGATGAAGCTCTGCTCTGTTTAAAAGAGTAACACGTTAGGTTTTGTAAATAATGTTGTTAGTGACCGATGCTCCAACTTTCTTATATTTCATCTGTCACAGTGATGTGGTGGCCCTGAAGTGCAAAACACCGCAACAAAAAAAGAAAAAGCAACAGCAAATAAGAAAACACAGATAAAAAATCCTAACAATTCTTTAAAAACACAACAAACGAGAGAACAACAAACACAAAAGGCAGTAATTAAAAAAAATGATAAATGATATAATACAACAACAAATGAACAAATGTCAAAATTAAATGAAATACAAGTAATGAAATAATATGTTAAAAAGAGCAACAACAAATATAAATTCAAAATAACAAATCAAATATGACAAAACTAAAATTAAATACCAAATGCAAAACACACAATTGAAAAAAGAATGCAACAATATCTTAAAAAAAACAAATAAGACATAACGACAATTTAAAAAGGCAGTGACAATCAGCATTATTACACAAAAGAAACACACCTTTGAAATGAAAAGCTAATGACAAATAGAATACACATTTTGTTAAACAAAAAAAAAACTAATAAAATGTAAACACAACTTGACAAAAAAGCACGAAAGTAAGTAGAGAATATAAACACATAGTGACAAAAAAATGCAATGACAAATTATAAAGCAAATCAAAAAATACAACTCAACAATGGATTATATAACAAAACAACAAATTAAAGTATAGCTGTGTTATTCATTTATTGTTTAATTTTCATATTGTTTTGATATATTTTTTATTGTGTTTTTAAAATTGTTGTTTCTCATAATTGATTTGTTGATGTGTTTTGTACTTCAGGGCCGTCATACCAGATGTGACATGAATATCCTCAAAGATTTCAGACACACAGTGAAGGATATTCTTTCATTTCTTTTTTCTTTTTCTTTTTAGTTGTTGTGTAGGGATGACTTCCTCACGGACACAAATGAAGGGTTGTTTTAATGTTGAAGTAAAACGTGTCTGCATCGTTGAAGTTGATCATTGGCTCCTGATCCATGATCAATACTCCTCATTGTAGTACTGCAGTTTCAGTTGCTTTTGTTGACCCTGTGGGGTGAATCTCTTCGTTGTAAAACAAAATGAAGCTTTTCTTTCTCAATGGGGTGGCTGCTTTGACTTTAACCTGCCTTGTTCATTCATTGAGAGGTGACCGGCTTTTCTGATGTTCTTATTTTTGTAGTAATTTGCTGTACTTTGATTTTGTGGTTGCTGTATCGTTTGAAGGAAGATTACAATCAGTTTATCTTTTTTTTTTTCCGGAAAAGGACCAAGCATTTCGCTCCTCCTGATGCAGTTTGCGTTATTCGACCATGTGCAGTTGTCCTGAGGCCTGTTTCACAAACAAGGATTTAGCTGTGGAGTGAATCCAGGTCCAGCTCGGTCTTCCTCTGTTGGAGACCAGGTGTGACTCTGTCTTAAACCGAGGTCAGACTACATATTATCAGCACCAATATAGAGAGGAATGGGTATAGAAATCCAGATCTGGTGTGGTACCGGTACCAATGAGTCTGATAACAACTGAACTGAATCACAACCTAAAATTCTGATGCTTCAGTTCGATACCATTTACTCAACATTAGAGCCAAAGATGCTGAGCCCTCTCTGCCTTCTCTGCTCAGAAAGCTGCCCTGTACTTCCCTCCAGCTAAAGAAACAGACACTAGAGGCAGAAGCTGATAAATATGGGCTGCAACAGAAGTAAACATTATCACTGTTTCAGTCTCAAAAGTATGATGAAAAGTGTAATGAGTGCAGCGTTATAAAATCCCCTCCTCCCCTGAAGAAAGCCTACAGTTCCTCTGTGAAGTGAGGGTGAGGAGCCGGTCTTCTTGGACCGTTGTCTTCCTGGGACGCCCACATCATGGTCTGTCTTTGACTTCACCAGTCTCACAGAGTTCAGTCCTGAGTTTGGAAATGGTACCAGGGCTGACACCAGATAATCCTGACACCCTCCGTACCAGAGCATCAGCTTCCATTTGCAGGTGACTTTTGCTCTTTTTTGAGGGGGTCCTACCCACAATATTAGCTTTGCTGCTCAGTCCATGAATGCACCATCCTTACAATTTGTACATTGTTGTCAAGGTGACTAACCAGGCTTTCCAGTAATATAAAATACAATACAGTTAGTGTTATTAAAATGGAGAAATGATCAACAGGAATAACATTCCCATTTTTTTTTGAAGAGTATAGAATAAAAAAAATACATGTATATGTATGTATATCTACTAAAGTCTTCTACTTACTTTAGGGCAGGTGTGGGAACTGGGGGCCCAGGGGCCACCTGTGACCCCCTTTCTATTGCAATACGGTCCACAAACCAGTTTAAAATGTAAAAAATGCATCTACATTACAAAAAGATGACAAAATCTGTGATAACAACATTAAAAATAGAAATATTTCCCTGAAAAAGAGTTTTAGTTTTCTGTAATTGTTTCAGTGACACTTGTTAATTAATTTTGTTGAAATAGAAATAAAAATGAAAATAAACTTTAATAAGTAGTAAAGTCATTACTTCTAAGTATTATGTCCGATATTAAATACACATGATGGAGGTCAAGTGCTCCCAGAACACGACCAATGCTGTGAAACAACACTTCAGTTTATTCCCAAAATGAAAGGCGATTCAACAAGAACAACCAGGACCCCGAAGTCTCTTTGGATATTTTATTCAGGGGCAATAAGCATCACACCTGACTAGGATGAAGACAGAGGGCATATTTTAAAGTTAGTCCTTTGCACCTGAATAAGATATCTAAAGTGATCTGTGAGCTCCAGTTGTTTCTGTTGATTGTCCTAATTTTTGGGGATCCACTGAAGTGTGTTTGCACGTATAAATGTTGGCATAAATATTCATCTCTGCCTTAGATTATTTCTGTAGGCGCACATCCTCCACCCGGCGAAGATGGCTCTTTACCCACTTTGACCTTCCTGCCCCAATTCGGTTCCCTCCATCCTCATCAGTTGAGGTCAAGTCCGTCAGATGGGCCTTGGTGTGATTTTGTGGCTCCGTGACCTCTGACACTCTGACCTCTACAGCAGACAGAAGCATCACGTATTCTGACCTCGGCGTGGTCCAGCTCTGATCACTGACTCGGTGTGAAACAGGCCTCAGAAGTTCTGTTGCTGGAAGTTGCTCGTAGTTCTTCCACTTTAACTCTTATTGTATTTTTGGTATATTTTTACTGCCCTTTGAGGTTCATTTGGTTCTTTGTTGTAACTTTAATTTTGTCTGAAATAGACAAATAAACTTTACTAGCTATTGCATGTGTGTGCAGTTTTTTTTCTGTGTACTGAGCATTCACATTATATCAAGATTTTCACCAAACTTCATGCACATGACAACTTTTATGACCCTTTTAGAGCTTGTTTGGACCCTTCAAATCCAATAAAAGAGCATGCATTAAAATAATAGGATAAAGATAATAAAAAGATTAGGTTTTTATCTTCCAACCAGTTATCCACATATTAACACACTTGATCCTTGATACTGTAATTCAGTATTTTAAGGTTGAAATATATTTATCCGTCATACTTCAGACCCTTTTTTAGCTTGTTCAGACCCTTTAAATCCAATTAAAGAGGATACATTCAAATAATAAGAGCCTGACTTTCAGGCCCTGTCACTTTACCAAGACAGAAGAAAATAAACACCAAAACGGGTTTTAAATCAAGGAGATGTCATTTATTTTCATAGAAGGTAAGTTTTAGTATTCCAGACAGTTATCCATACATTAACACATCTGATTTTTGTTGATTTAATTCAACATCTTAACCTCTTTAGCCCCACAGAACCTAAATTTGGGTCTGCTGGGGCTCAGAAGAAAAGCTCCACGTCACGATAGCACAAGCAGTGAGCTGTGCCTTTAAGACTATAGTCATGTCTGCTTTTATTTGACAAATACATATATTTTTGACCTTTGGCTCAATATGCACTGTTTCAAAATCCTCACCTGACCATATTGTTATGAAACCTTTTTAAGTTTTCTCTGCATCACTTTATAACAATAATCCTTTGCAGAGATGATGTAAAAAATATTTTATGAATTTTTAGAGTTTCACAGCCACTCCAGCATAATTTCTAAGAGAGACATTCAAAATAAAAAAATGTCTTTGTTTCAGGCGAGGATGAAATTTTCAAATTATTCTGACTTCTGCCTTCATTTACCCTGTCCCAGTAACACATATACTGATAATTACACATCTGGGCGAATCTCTTCAGTGTTGGCTTTATCATGACACCAAAATTATTCAGATAGGTTGCAGAGATACACTCTTTTCTTTATGGGTATGGGTTTCGAGCAGGAAGCTTAAAAAGGGGGCTCGGGCTGAATAGGTTAAGACTGAAATCCACTTATCCCTCATACCTCCAGAGCAGAGAAACCACAACACTGAGCCACAGACCGAATGAAGTGCTCCGAGAGTGCCCTCTAGAGGACATGGCATTTACTGAAGCCGTGCTGAGCACCCGGGCCTGTCCCACACACGTCCCTGCATTTCCTGCTCCGTCCACAATAGTCAGCACTACACTCTGAGAGCAGCAGGTGGCGCTGTAGGTGACCACGGTGATGTTCTCGCCCCCTGATCCAGTCACCGTGCTGGTGTTGAGGGTCCCGTTTCCTGTGCGGACGGTGATCCTGTCGATGCCTGTTCCATTGACGCCGTCTGTGAGGTTGGCGATGAAGGTCCAGGTGGAGGCCGCACAGAGTGATGCAGAGGACGGGCAGCTGCTGGATGGGCTGACCTCCTGGCACACGGGGCGGGTGACATCTGTAACCTGGAGGCATCAACAGGAGGTGGTGAGAAACACAGGATGAGGGAATCAGACCTGTTTGAGAAATGAAAGCAAGAACACGGATACGGAGACCTTGATGTTTGAGAAAGGTTCCTCCTTCAGTCTAAATCTGTGTGTACCTGTTACCCCCTCCTCTCTGTGCTAATCCCATTGACCACATTCAATAATTCATATAAAATCAAAATATTGACTGATCTTCCCAAAACGTGTTGTGTTCATACAGGATAAAAACCTCCATGTATGTGCTGAGTCTGGATCCTGTCTCTTTTCTGGATCTGATGATCCAGAATAGTATCTCTTACAGGGGTTGTGGAAAAGCCACTGTTGTAACTGAGCTACTTGGTGGAGGTCTGCGCTCTCTGAGTGCTTTTCTAGTTTATTGTGTTGCTTCCCCTCTCCCCTAACTCAGCCGGGTCATAACAGTACCATACACCTAAAGGGATTGTTCAGTATTTCTGAAGTTGGGTTGCATCAGGGACTTGGCGAGCCTCCCAGCAGAGCTGCACCTTTAAAGAGGACAAGCTGAGACTGCAGCCATCAGGCATTAGTCCTGGTTTGGCTCATGATTTCTGAAAACTCCAGTCTGGTCATAGAAGTCGGCTGGATAGGAGTTGATTCTCGTTTTATTCTCACCCTGGCAGCCACAGAGAGCCTGATCACAGTGTAGTTGATGTCGGTGCCATCTTCATTTTCTGCCTCGATGGTGAGGGTGACGTCTGTTCCTGATGCAGCGCTGTCCGGCACAGTCAAAGTGACGGTGCCGTTGGCTCTGCCTCTGGTGCCCTCTGTCACACTGACAGTGCTGGGTGATGTCAACGTGTAGCCGCGGTCGTTGTTGGCTCGTATTGTGAACGTGGCCGTCGCAGAGTCATCGATGACTCCATTGACGTTCACAGTAACTGTGAATGGGATGGAGATGGTGGAGCCTGGTTCTACACTGGTGATGTTGGCTTGGTTCTGTGAGAGAGAACGTTAGCATTAGCAGTAGAAGCTTTAGCTCAATGAGTGAGTAACAGTTTAAACCATAAATGCTGATCAGAAGAGTGACTGATCTGTGCTGTTGATTGACATGCATTGATTAGTGAAGGTCCACATGAGTGGAAACAGAAGATGATTGAACTCACAGTCACAGAGATGCTGGAGGTCCTGATCTGTGTGGACCCCTGCCTCTGGAAACTGCTCCCTGTAGTCCTGGAGGTGGCGCTGCTGTCCTCTCCTCTCAGACGAACCACATATGCACCGGCCGGGACTTCACTGAATGTCACCAAGAAGTTTTCATCACCCATCAACTGTGAGGAGAGAAACTGAGAGGATCAGATCACTGCTTCATTCACAATGAGGCCAAAGCTTTCTGCGGGACACTGAAGGCAAACAGAAACTTAACTGATCATTTAGAAATTTGGTGCCAAAATGGTGTTTATATAAGGACATAACCAGAACTCAGTCAGACCTCAGATGATGAGGTATCAGGTCTCAGGGAAACCTCTGTCACATGTAAATGGAAAAGTCCTCAATAATGCAGAGTCAGAAAACTGGTTTAAGACAAAAAGATGTCAGAGAGAAAGACTGTGGAGTAAAAGAGCAGGAGATACAGACTTTAATGAAAAAGAAGTCTAAGAGAGATTCTCTAAAGACTCGATCGAGAGGCTCCAGACAGAAAGGAGTGAGGAAAATGGTTCCAGGACAAAAAAGTCAAGAAAAATGATTTTGCCAGAAAGGCTTTGAAAAAAGTTTTCCAGAAAAAAAATGTTTTTGTGGTTTCCTTTTTCTGACTGCTTTCTTTCTAACTTACTTTTTTGGAGCCTCCATGTCAGAAGTCTTCTTTTTTCTGACCCTTTTTTAAAGCCTTTCTTCTGACTCCTGTTCTTCCTCTTTTTTCTGTGACATTCTTTTAGACTTCCTTTTTTCATAAGAGTTTCTATATGACTTTATTTTTGTGAAGCCTTTCTATGAGACTCTTTTTTTCTGATGCTGACTCTTGAAACTGTTCACCTCTCTGTCCTCCTGTGTTCCTGAGGAGTTTCTATGAAGTTTGGCATGTTATGCTGTTTTTCCCTTGACTTAATTCTTCTTTTATCATAAGTCTGACACCTGACACAGAGACGTGATATACTGTAGTCCTAAGATATGAACTGGAGTGCAGTCTTTGGTTTCAGGTCACTGTAACACAGTTTGATGAAGCTGTCATTAAATCTCCTCTCTAGATTCACTCTCTAGATGATAAAACAACTTCAATAAATGTTAAATTAAAATTCTTGATAAACTAAAATAACTTCTTTCAGCTTGTAGTCAGAAGGTTAAAAACAGAAAGGTTTTGACTTGGTGTTTTCAGTTCTTTTCATGTTTTAAATTCAACATACCTGCAGCGATCCGTTGACCTCTGTCGGCCCTGAGCTGTCACACAGTTTGACCTCTGTGACCTTTACTGTGTCAGTTCCTGTCACTGTGACCAAGAGGTTGATGACACCCCCTGAAAGTCCCATCAAGGGGAGAAAGTGTTATTGTGAGTGGACAATGATCTGTACATTTCATTTTAATCAGTTTTACTGCAATGACAGGTTGTCATGTTGACATCTGGATTTGTTTTTGTAAACTTATGAGGGAAAAGACGAGTGTTATCATCCTGAAGGACTTAAAAACTGACATGAATTAATTTTTAATTCAAGTTGTGTTTACAGGAGAACAGAGAACACACAGTATACGGATGCCTGATTCCTTCAGGCATCTTTACCTTGTTGAAGCCCTTTTCACGGTGCTTTGCACAGACACTGCACTAAAGCTTTGTCATCATTATTCTAACCCTGAATTTCCACATAGTTTGTGTATGTGGTGTCCAGTCCACTCTGTGGCTTTGCTTGGACTGGCAGCACATGTCCTCACCCTCTTGAAGCACATTTGGAGTGCTGCGCAGCAGTGCAGCCACAATTAGCTCGAATAAAGAGAAGATCACTGGAAAACTACAACTTCACCAGGAAACTGTGAGATCACCAGATAACAGGAAGGGCAACCATATTATCTGAACTATTTTTGTTGTAAATTCTGGAAAGGGAGGGTCAAGATCTTAACATTAAAACAGACATAAAAACTTTGGCTCAGAATCCAAAATGACAGCATAAGCTGACAAGTACTTTTACCATAAACTCAACTTATTTTTAAGCTGGTGAATCAGGAATTTGGGAAACCTTATGTTCCAGAATGTTGACATATGTCTACCCATTTATCAGAGGCACATTTTTTTTACAAATGGCAGGGAAATTTTAGCCACATACATCGCAGATCATTGCTACTGTAACCGGTTAACCATTTTCAACGCCTCTGCATTTTTCTACCATCTATTCCCAGCACTGTGCTCAGCATCCCAAACAAATGGGCTTAAAGAACTGATGTCACAGTGGTAGGCTTATTTGGCAGGCTGGGTGAATCAACTGTTTTAGTCAGCTGCTTGTGTTGTTCACAGGAGTCTCTAAAGCAGAGTAATTATGATTCTGAATGATCCAAATCAATTATTGATTGAAAATAAGTTTCATCATGTTCTGACCTGAGAGGGGGCGCCCCTCCTTCAGACTGAAATCCCCATGAGGGCCTTCATGAGCCTCCACCAGGTTGAAAAATAAGTTCACTGAACTTTGACCTGAAATACACAAAAAACATCAATGAACAGGACTAACTCATCACATCTAACAAAGCAAGAAGCAGAGCTAAAATTCTATGATGTCATCTGCCAGGCTACTGACCTGTGACCTTCACGGTGTAGGGACTGTAAGAATAAATGCTGATTTCCCATAATCCTGTTTGATTTTCAGAGCTGAGGCTCAAACGGCGAAGGTTTCCAGCTGTGATTAAAGATGCCAGCGGACCACTGGCCTGATCAGAACTCTGAGAGACACCTGGGAGAGGGGAAAACATTATAAAAATGTATGCAGTAGCCTAAAAATGTAAGATTTTTATTTCAACATGATAAAAGAAAGAAGAAACTAGGAGATGAATTTAGGTGCAGGTCTGGAGCACAAGGCCCTGACATGAAAAAGCAAAAAGTATCTGATCATCTTTATAAAATTGATTATTATTTTTTGGAAAAAGTTCATCTCTTGTTTCTGGAAGGAGTTCTGCAGGCTGCTGGGAGCTACGATCAGTCTCTTTTCTAGATTTCACCTGCAGACAAACGGACAATCTGAGAGACTAAACAAAGAACTCGAGAAAGGTCTTCACAGCCTCACAGAACCCTGAGTCCTGATCGGAGAAGCTAGTCTGTGTGGAGATGGCACACAACTCACTGCCTTCCTCATCCACGTTGTTCATGGCTTCCAACCTTCTCTGTTTCCATCTTCAGAACCTGATTCCACCGTCCCTTCTGCTTTGGCTCCGGTCAGATGCTGCAGGAGGACCTGGGAGGAAGCTTGCCAGACTCTCCTGAGGAACCTCCAAAGTTACAAGGCTGTTGCAAATTGCAAAAGGTCGACGGTGCCCTCTTACGTCACTGGTCAGAAGGTCTGGCTGTCTACTAAGAAACTGCCACTCCAAGTCGAATCCAAGAAGCTCACACCCAGGTTCACTGGACCCTTTTCCATCCCTAAAGTCATCAACCCAGCGTCTGTCCAGGTCAAGCTCCCCAGGTGCATGAGGATCCACCCTACATTCCACATCAGCCACGTCAAGCCTGTTAGGTCGAGCCCGCTTCTCCCTTCAGCCAAGCACCCTCCACCCACCCAGTTCGTCGATGGGGATCCTGTCTTCACCGTCAGGAGGCTCCTTTCTGCTCGTTGTCGGGGCCGTGGAATCCAGTACTAGGTCGACTGGGAGGGGTGCGGTCCAGAAGAACGATCATGGATCCCGTCTCAATTCATCATGAACCCTCAGCTCATCCATGACTTCCACTCCTTCCATCCTGATGTCTGGAGTTGGCCCTTGAGGAGGGGGTACTGTCATGATCCTACTTTTTGTTAGTGAAGTTACCCATTTTGTTTCCATGTTTCATGTTTTGTCTTGTACTTCCTGTTTGTTTTGAAAATTCATCTGCCTTTGTCTGTCTCTGTCGGTATTGCTTCCTGTCTGGATTTGTCACACCTGATCCCTGGTTGTGCTTCCCCAGCTGTGTCTCATTGCCCCTCTTCACCTCATGTATTTAACCCTCATTTCCTCCCCTGTGTTGGGATCCATGCCCTCTAAGGCCCTGTTTACATGGAGACGCTCTCACCTGAAACGCAAAGGTTTTTCCTTTGCGTCTTCAAAAACGATTTGCGTTCAGACGGAGACTCAAGAACGACTGAAAACGCTGTAGTGTGCATGCCAGTCCAGTACAACAAATCTGTCTGCATAGTTTTGTCTGGCTAAAAAACCGAGCACGGGAAGCAGCACACATTACTCAGTAGACGGCCGAAGCTGTTGTTGTTCCTGGTATGTGCGCACAGCCTTCATGTGAAAGAGTACTGCGCATGTGCAAACATCAGCGTTTCCCCCTGAAACAATGAATTCTGTTTACATGAGACCGGGTGGGGATGCATTTTGAAAACTCTCCGCCTTGGACCCTGGTTTCAAAAGTTTGCGGATTCAAGCACTCCGGGCACTGGTCTCATGCAAAAGGGAGGCTAAAACGCAATCAAAACTCTTCGGATTTGGCCGAAAATGGAGTCATGTAAACAAGGGCCTAAAAGGAACATGTCCTTGCAGAAACCTGAACCAAAGTTGGCTGACCATCTCACCCCCTCCCACAGGCTTCACAAGTAGGTGTGAACCCTCTGATAAGGACAATAAGACCCTGCTCTGCTAGGCAGTCTTTGGTCTTTTCTTTTCTGATTCATTTAGAGAAGGGGACAGAGCTCCCCTCTCTCAGCTCTTTCTCAGCCTGTAGAAGGAGACACAGAACCTCTCCAGTCTCTTCTCAGGAATACAACCCCAAGACTTCTTCCACAGTCCTGCTCAACGCAGACTGTAGCACCGCAATCCTCCTAAGAACAGCGACACGAGAGCCTGCTTAAGGAGTAGGAGTTCCCAGTCGAAACAACAAGAAACAACACAACAGAACAGAGTTAGCATCAAGCTGCTAACTCAAGGGACAAAAGAGCAACCAGTGGTCTTCAGAGACAGATGCTGAAGGGCCAGACCAGCCTGTGAAACTGCCAAACCTGCAGTACAGGACTTTGCAGAGCATCACCAAAAAGGACACCTTTTCCTTCCATGGACTTGGTAATGTAACTGGCCCTTACATAGTTTAGCGTAGCACAGCTAAGCACAGGACTATTTAGTTTCGACAATCGCTGCATTGATTTATTGAATATGTTCTTTAAGCTTTAAGCTATGGCTAACTGCAGCTAACTATATTTTAACTTGGAAACTTCATGTAGAGGCAACAACATTTAACAAAGATACCTTTTCTTACCTCCACCACCCCCCATGGGGTGCTGATCGTAAATGCATTTGTTTGAGCCATGTGGTGTTAAGACACCCTTTTGAGGCATCCATCATGTCTTTTTCTGTCTGTCTCACACACACACACACACACACACACACATAGATATTGCATGTTTTCATGTTTGGTTTGTCAATAAATGATTTTGAACACAAAGTCAGTTTCTGGTCTGTTAATGTCGCATAAGAATGAATCTTGCCAACCTCTTCTCTGCAGAACTCCAAATCCTTCAACTTTGACTGACAACTGCTTGGGTAACTTTGGTCATTTTTATTTAGTTAATTATAAATCATGGTTCCAAATTGATAGTAACTTTTAGGAGACTGACTTAATAAATCATTTCCCTCAGTGCCCCGGGGTAGATTTAATGTAAATTAAATCCCATTACTTCATGTAAATTATTATCAATTATTTCTGATAGTCAATATTATTAAGTGACACAGTGAATAGTTGTCCACTGATCATAAATGCACAACACCTGTCTTGTTGCCAGTTTGTAGTACTTTCACCAGTCTCGTTCCAGCAAACCTCTGTCTTGTCTAGCCGTGTATTACCTTGCCCTGTTTTTTGACTTTGATTCTGCCTCAGGTTTGCCTGGACACTGTTGCCTGTTTTTGACTGATTATCCATGTACCAAACCTTGCCTGAAATTCATTAAACTTATCAAGGTTTCAACTGTGTCCGTCTTGCATTTGGGTCCAACCTTTCTTAGTCACGTATTAACAATTTCAATTGGTTTTGGGAAATAATTAAGTGAAATAAAAACAGAATTTTCCTGCAGCAGGAGACCATGGTAGAGTTTACCTGCAGGGTTGGTGAGGCTGAAGGTGAGGGAGGAGGCTCCTGTGATGTAAACAGTCATGTTTTGTAGACCCCCATCAACAGTAAAAGTGAAATTATCCGGCGTGCCAGGATTCTTCACCACCTGGAAAACTGTTACCTGATACAAGAGGTGACAGAATCAGAAAAATTAACTGCAAACACTTCAGTGAAAACATTATCAAAATTAACAAGCTTTAATGTCTGACCAGAGCGCTGGCTGATGAATCCTGGATGACACTTGTGGCCAGAGAAAGGTCAGACTTGGTGACCTCTATGCTCTGACCTCCGGAAATACGAGCAAGGTCACGGTACAGCTCAGTGTCTGATTGGCTCAGACCTCTGCGGCGCCGGCGGCTGAATGGGACATTGGTTAACAAGATTGTGACCTGCAGATATGAGGAGGGAAAAAACACTTCTTAGAGTTTTATTAGTTCACTCATGTGTTGCAGAAGAATACAAGAGAATTCTCCAATACAGAAAATATATTAAGTGAGAAGAAAGATAGATTCATTTGTGTCATAAGAAAAAAAAAATGAAATCAAATGAAGCTGCATCCAATGAAGTTAAATGTCAAGAAAAAGTTAAAATACAACTTTCATTTTATTTCATGATCAAACTTGTAGAGAATCTTAATGTTGGATATTTCAACTTTTGATTGAACTGCAGGCTCATGTCACTCATGAAGTTTAAACTTCTATTCTGACATTTCCATTTATTTCATATACACTAGGCCTACTGTATCTTTACATTCATTGTTGAGTTTTCATACAACCTGTCAACATATTACATTTTTTTCTCAAAATTTATGTCTAAAAATCGTAATAACAATTTGATTTTTTTTTTCAAAATTGGACTTTGACACAGAACAGAAATCTGATATGAATAATAATAAAAAAACTTGGCTGACTCACAATTTATTGTAAAGTCACATGTGTTACGTTATTTAACCACCTATGGATGCAGCCTCTTAGGGCTTCCCCGCTTTCCCTGATAGGGTCCCAGCTGGTCCATGACGAGGCCCGCCCTCCCTGACAGTCATAAAATGTAAACTTTAAGCCACGGTTGTGTGAATTTGTAGAGTTAAGTTTGCTCTTTGTTGATTTGGCAGCTTCTGTAGTGTCGTCTCATCAAGACATCCTGCAGATGCATGAATGGGTGTGTTAACAGTGAAAATTAGATGCAACCACAGGATCATGGGAGGCTTCTGTTGGCTGGAAACTGGCTGGAAGTTGGCTGGGAGGGGAAAACTGAAGTGGCTGGATTTGCGTTAGTGTAACATGGTTAATTTATACTGTTGAAATTCATCAAAATGCATTTTTATGTTCATTCAGCGTTCCTCTCAATTTTCTGTCAAATGTTACCTTATTCTGTTAAGAAAATATGGGTAGACAGATCTGAGACGTTTTCTATTCTTATCTATGCAAGGCTTCTTTCATTTATGTGGCAACAGCGGCCTCTTGTGGAGGTGGTGGTAACAGTACAGACAGAGATCCTCTGCTCATCCCCTCTGCTTGTTGACGATCTCATAAATGGGGCTGGAGCTGTATTAAATGATTCACCAACAACAACAAGTGTGCTCTGTGTTTTTCTGACAGTGATGTGCTGAAAATTAAATGTCATGAACTCCAGTGAAGTGATTGCGTGATGTCTTCAGTATGCAGAGGCAGAGACAGGAAGAAGGGGTTACATGGACTTGAAGATTTTTTTGACGCTGCATTTAATCATCACAAATATATACTTTTAATACAAAGGTATTTCCTGTTTTGCTAATTATGTACATGCAGAGCTGTACTGTCTGAAAGATCATATTGAATTTCCTCGAGAAATTTGATGTTATGTAGCATACTTATAAAAAATCACCCAGAGAAGCCAGAACACCACAGAGGGCCTTTTATCTGCAGAGAGTGACAGTGTTCCTGCATCTGGATGCTAGAATCTCATAAAAGATCTTAAAACAGCAAGAATGGTCATGAAAAAGTCAAACTCTTACCACAGACTTGCTGTTCTCTATGAGGGCAGTGATGGTGCCTCTCAGATGACTGTCTTTAGCTGGAGCGTCGGTGAAGACAAAGATCTCAGAGGAGGGCGGGGCTGCAGTGAGGGCGAGCTGTTAGAAATGACATTTGAAAAGTAAAAGTGTTATTTTAGGGGGACGTCTCTCGTTTGGTCTGATTTTGTGGTCTTTTACTTATGCAGCCTGTCAGTTATTCATCAATAAAAAACTTAATAGCCAAATCAGACTGAATGATTGTTTCTGTTATTTTTAAGGCATGATGTCAGACTGTGATTAAAACTATCCACCAAGTCTGACGATGGATCCAGAGGAGGCACTGGGGTGGTTTGTGTGGTAGATCGATCCTGCCTTCAGTTTCATTCTTTCATAACTTCAGGATATTTTTCTCCTTCTTAGTAAACATTTGTACTCTGAATAAATCATGAAGATGGTTAAAGCAGTTGTATAAGACCTGCAGTCCGGACAGGCTGAGCTCTGGGTCGTCTCCTCCTC
Organism: Cetoscarus ocellatus; assembly: GCA_037902135.1. Classification (NCBI taxonomy): domain Eukaryota; kingdom Metazoa; phylum Chordata; class Actinopteri; order Labriformes; family Labridae; genus Cetoscarus; species Cetoscarus ocellatus. The sequence goes on from JBAMNC010001332.1 coordinate 54,079, forward strand.
CACTCGCTGACAGTTTATTGATGTTTTCTTTGAGGACGTCAGCGTCAGTGGTCAGGACCAAAGGTCCAAAACCTGGAAACAAGAAAGCTTGGATTTAATTTCCACCTATCACACATATTTTTTAAATTTTTATATTTTTGCCTATTCCACTGTGAACACATAACCTTTACCAGTGTGTTACCTGGGTCGTTGAAAGGTACCAGTATGTAGACTGAGGGCTCCTCCGGCGTTCCCCTCTTACTGTCAATGATCTCGAAGGAAACCCTCTTGGCCTCTGCGATGTCATCTCTCATGCTGCCTGTGGTGTCGATGACAAAACACAGCGCAGAGGACTGGGACAGGCCCATCAGCCTGCAGACAAGAGACGGAACAACAACAGCTGAGGGACCCTGACTCTGTTCTGAATGACCAAATGAGAATTTGGGAGCATTATTGAATTTTATTTTTCTAGGAACCCTGGTGACAATAGTTCTTTGAGCTCATTAAAAATATGAAATGATGGCTTAATGTTCAAGAAAAGTTCGTCTGTAACTGTAACGATCATGCATTCGTGGAATGAGACACACCCTTGGCTTAGGTGAATCAGACATGTACCTCAGAAAGTTTGTGTCTCCAATGACCACTCTGATGTCCTCCAGGACCTCCATTGTGGCCTTCACAGCCACATCAGCAGCTTCATGGTGAAGGAAGCCGTGACTCGACCCCACGGTGTCTTTGTTGATGCCCCCCACAGGGTCCTGTCTGCTGGTCCGGTCAAAAGTTCCACCATGACTGCATTTACCTCGGGAGATAAACAGAGTATTTAAAATGTTACTAAAGTGAAAGTAAAGTGTTCTGATTCTTCAAGTTACCTGCAGGTTTGTCTGAGGAGAGGATGCTGAAGTATCCTGTGGTGATTAGGCCCTGCTGCTGCAGAGAGGGTAAAATGTTGTCTGTGCAGTTTCCTCCTTTACAGCTCCTACAGGTCGGAGTGTCAATGTCTAAAATTTAAAATAAATAAATAATGACATATTATATTATATGACTTTTACAGTATTTAGCTCCCACCCTCAGTGACTGTTGTGAAGTGCAGACACATGGGTCATCTGCCCACCTCTTCCTGTTTTCTTTAACTAAAGCTGACCATCATTTAATCAGAAACGTTCTGTACTTCCGTCTGTCTGTGTTTTCAAGATTAAAAACAGGGATGTACAACTTTGGCAGAGAGATCACATGAATGTTATCACCACTGTTGAGGGGACAGAATGTTCTAAATTGCTTGCTACTCACAATTTCATGATTACAAAAGTGAACCAAAGAACAAAGACATCTTTAAGATGTTTTTTTATATCAATATCTAGCGATCTAACATCAAATACAAACTTTAATGCTCAACTGAATGACTACACACAGACCTCCTGCTACATAAAACTGATTTTTAAGGTAACATATATTTACTGGTTAGTGTGATTTATTTCATTACAATATATTTAAAGAAATACATTTAGTGATGAATCTTAAAGGATTTTGCAGACAAAACTTTCAACTACACCTCTAATTCCTTGGAAAGACTTAATCTTTATTATTATTTTTCTCATTTTAATGGCAGTTTTGTCATGTTTTCTTCACTCTAAGCATCAATTTCTGAAACTGATGTGTGGACTATACTGAGTGAGGAGACCAGACACAGGTTAGTAAAAATGAAAAGGAAAAGGCCAAACCAGACTGTTATCAGCTCTAAGTTCAAAAGTCACCATCTGCAATGATATGGGAGTGCGTTGGTGCCCATGGCACGGGTAACTTGCACATCTGTGAAGGCACCGTTAAAGCTGAAGGTCGTACAGGTTTGTTAATGTCTGCCCAGACTGTTGAGTAACTGAAGTCGTTCATCAGGCAAGAATGGTTAAGAGTTCAACCTACAAAGCTTCAACAGTTCGCGGCCTCAGTTCCCAAACACTTATTAAGTGTTCAGAACAGGGATGGACAACTGGCAGCCTGGGGGCCACAAGCGGCCCTTCACCTCCTTCAGTGTGGCCCACCAATCATTTTTCAGGTAAAAAAAAACAAATTTAAAATATGAAGAAAACATAAAATAACTACAAAATATGATTCCTCATTAGTGACCAGTACTACATAATGCACAAATCAGGATACATGATAAAGTATTACTACTAACCTTAGATTGCTTCTACATGTTTTGTTGTCATCAATAAACTTACTCTGCTATGATTTTATCTCTAAATATATTTTACGAGGCATTAAAATATAATACTTGGTATAAGTAAAAGCTACATTTGGAAACAATAGTAGAGGCACTATTCTGTATATTTATGCTTTAAAACCGGTAAACATTCATTCTTTTATTGCATTAAAAGAAGCTCATGTTGGCTTTAGTCATGTGCCATGCTCATTAAATTGTGAATTTTTAATTGTGTTTGAGTTAAATACATATTAATGTTGGTATAATCCTTTGTTGAAGCTTTATATTTGCCGTTTATTGTTTATTATTATTTTTTTTCTTATTGCGAGTGCCCAACAAAATATAACAGGCACTGAAAAAAAAATGCATGTGTTCCTCTTTTAATCAAAGTTGCCCAGCCCTGGTTTAGAGGAAAGGTGATGTAACGCAGTAGTGAACATGCCCCTGTCCCAGCTTTTATGGAACATGTTGCATGCCTCTGATTCAAACGAGTGAATTTTTCCAAATAAACAACAAGGTCTATCAGTTTGAACATTTATTATCTTGTCTTTGTTGTGTTTTTAATTGATTATAGGTCAAATTGCAAATCATTGTTTTTCTGTTTTTATTTACATTGTACATGACGTCCCAACTTCATTGGAATTGGGTTTTGTATTTGTGCAGGCACTTTCACTTTTAAGGAGTCATGACAGGGTTGGTATTTGTTAGCAGACATCTGAAAGACATGCAGATCAAGTCTAGTGTTCTTTCTCACTCATGCAGACAGTCAGAATGTCCAAACAGCAGATCTGGACAGGAGACTGATGTTTCTTACCTGCCAGGTTCTCAAGAGCTTCATCCGGTCTGATCAGAGAGCTGAAAGGGGCAGTGTTCCCCTGCTCCACCCAGTTACTGTGGCTGTAGAAATCCTAAACATTCAGAATATGAGATGAGATTTACCACTCTGCCGTCTGTTATTGTTTCAATTGTGTGTGCAGTTGTTAGTCTAACCTGTAGGGTATGAAGGAGCTGTCCAAGCTGCAGCCTCGCAATGATAAAGTTCTTGAGCTTCGCACTTTCCTTTACAGCAGAAACACCTCAGAGAAGAGCAGAGAACAGAGCATTAAATGTTCAAATATATACATCAATATTAATACCTATATATATTTTGTTTTAACTACTGATAGAAATGCCCCTAAAAAGTTTGTAAATGTTATTGCAGTTGATTGTTTCTCCCCTTTAACACCAATTGGTGTTGTATTTTATACCGTTAAAAAGCCTAATTAGTCACCTTTACAACAAGGTATATCTTGTAAGGTTCATTCATTCATGGAATGAGCATCATAGCTAAAAACTGGCAGTAAAAAGCCAAAAAAATGTTCCAGTAGCCCCTTTTTCCCTGGAAGGACGCCTGAGGTTCCCCGGTAAAGCAAAGGTGAGGAACTAGTCTTCTTGGGATCTTCCAAGGGGGCCCATTTTGCTGTGTTTGGCAGAACTTGGTCCTAAGTTTGGAAGTGGTACCAGGGCTGACCCCAAGAAAAGCTGCCCCTCTGCGTACCAGAATGCCAGCCTCCAGTTGAATGGGATTTTGGGACTTTTTTGGAGGGGCTACACACACGTTTAGCTGCGCTGCTTATTTTATAAATGGAAGATCCTTACAAGTTGTACCCCTTTGTAAAGGCGACTAATTAGGCTTTCTCGCTATATTTATTTAGTCTTGATTTAACCAGGTTTGTCCCAGTGAGATCAACAAATCTCTTTTGCAAGGGAGACCTGACCAAGAATGGCAGCAAAACACAGTTTCATCAAACAGTCACTCAGACTCATACAGTACAATTGAAGTGAGGAAAAACTGTAGGTCATCAATTAAACAGTGACATTCAGAAAGTCTGTACTTCAAATTCTTCGCTGCAGATCTAAAAACATTCAGACGCCAAGTTTTGCAGCTTAAATCAAGTCTGCAGATTATTTAACACAACAGGTACAGAGTACCTGAAAGCCTTCTTTCCCAATTCAGATCAGACTCTGGGAACAACTACTGCACAAAGCTCAATGATCTCAGGTTGTGCAATCCATCTTTCAAAATTAGTAAAGAGGACAGATAGTCAGGAATTTTGCCAATGGCTTTGTAAATGAACACATACCAATGTCCAAGATGAGGTGTACTTAAAGAAGTCCAACCGACTTTAGAGGATAAAGTAAATGATGAGTCAGACATCCACAGTTTGTGATAAATCTCAGAGCTGCATGTTCACACTGTCTAACACCTGCAGACTCTGAGCAGAGGCATTCATGTATGAAACATCACCACAATCAAGGATGGGTAAAAAAGTAGACTAGACTAGCCTCTTTTTGACATTAAAAGAGAAACTGGACTTGTTTCTGTGGTAAAAACCAAGTAAAATTCTCAGCTTTCTAACAGCATGCTGAATATGCTCTTTAAGAGACAAGATTTTATTCAGTAAAAACACCAAATATTTCAAAGAAGATACAAGCTCAATTTCTTGACCGTCTATATTAACAGTTTTCTCAGACAGTGTTCCCTTTGTTGCTCTTGTAGATGCAAACAACATGAGTTTAGTTTTCTCTACGTTTAGAACAAGCTGCAGCTGCCTCAGCTGGTCTTGGACTAGATCAAAAGCATGCTGAAGATAAAAGCTAGAGCAGGCAAGCACAGCAATTAATAACAGTAGCATCAGAATTGAAATGAACATTAGCATTAACATTCTGTCAAAGGCAGTTGATGTAAATTGTAAATAAGAGCGGTCCCAAAACTGAACCTTGAGGTAACCCCTTGTGGATTTATAGTTCCTCTGATGTGACACCCTCTGACTAAACAGCCTGTGCTCTACCAGTAAGATAATTTACAAACCATCTGACCGCGTGCCCTGAGAACTCAGAACCTTTAAGACGGTCTACTATGATCCACAGTGTCAACAGCCTTAGAAAAATCAATAAAAAGAGAAAGACAACTCTTTTTGTTGTCTCAAGCCTCTAAGATATCATTCAATACTTTCATAGCAGCAGTGGTAGTGCTATATATATATATATATATATTTTTTTTTTTTTCAAAAACCTGATTGAAAAGAAGACTGAATAGAAGTAGAAGCCCGGTAGTCTTTCACCTGGTCACTGACTAATGACTTGAGCACTTTGGACAAAACAGAAAGTTTCTGATATCGGTCTGTAATTATTTAAGATGGCTGATTTAAATCCTTTGAAAAGGGGATTACAACGGCTGCTTTCCACAAATCAAGGATTTTATTACCACTTACAGAGAGATTAACTATAAAATACAATACCAGCTGGTATTTTTAAAGTCTAGAAATAATTAACTAAATTGACATTTCCAGTCTTTTGTTGAGGAGTACTGCATGGTGGTTTTATGCCTCTGAGGTCAACACCTTCAGAGAGAAGATTCACTGGTCTCTCTTGGCCTCTGACTTAAACCTCCTAAATTTAATCTGCTAATCTTTATGTCAGAGAAGACATTTTTGCAACAGCTGACAGAAATCCCTTTCAGAATTTTTGACATATTTAATTCTCAAGCAGACTGAAGGTGAAGGACATTTGACCTTGTCCCTCCAAAACCTCACAGGTCTGTTCTCGAGTCAAAGTAGACATTTGTACGAAATTTAATGGGATTCCTTGAAAGCAATTTTGAGATCTTAGGATCACAAGCAGTTGTTGAACATAATGCACAATAACCTTTGACCTATGACCTTCAAAATCTAAGCAGGTCATCCTTCAGAGTGGAAAATCTAATGTGCCAATTTTGACCGAAACCCCCTGAAGCTTTTTTGAACATTCAGCCAAGACAAGTGACCAGGTTACTCCTAGACCTTGACCTTTGAAACACGACCTTGAAAATCTAGATGCTTTCATAGTGAAGCAGTGTTTTGACATGTACCTGATGTAATGATGTCCCGTCCTCCCTCAAAGGCCTCATCATCAAAGTGATGCTCTGAACTCAGAAGGAAGATCCCATCCACCCCTGCGTTGCTTAGGTACATGCTGGCAATGGAGGCCTGAAACTTAATGGAGGAGAAGGTAGAGGTGGAGGAGCCAGTGACGGAGCACGCTCTCTGCAGTTGGCTGACTGTGAGGCTGTTGTCAATCTGAAGACAAAAACATGACAGATTATTTAAAGAAACTGTCCTCCCAGAGTCCAGCCTTGTTCACATCATCTCTACGCACACCTCATATCACAGGAAAATTAGATACAATGATTGTCGGAACTTCAGGTAACCAGACCCTGCTTTGGTCAACAGCGGGAATTTGGGCAAAAAAATTGGGCTGGTTAACTTGTAGTATGAGCCCTGCTTTACATGAGGCCCGTCTTCAGTGAGTGTTTTCCCACCATCATCAGCACCTCATCATTGAGCTAGTGAATATTTTGACCAAACATACAGTCTGTTAATGTCACAGGCTTTCTGCCATGTTTGTTTACATCACAAACTTATAGTATGTGTGAAAATAAGGTTTACTTTAGAAGTAACAAAATATAACTTGTTTTATGGAAATTTGATTCAAAATAATAATCAAATATGTGTTCCCCCTTTTGTCCTTGTGGACAAAAATTGTGGTATCCTTCCGTTAAAGATTTAGCATCAGAGGTGTCTTCAAGCTTGTAATCAGTCAGTCTGCCTATTAAAAGCTGAAAAGTAATCACTGTGGTGTTTGGTATGGTGGTGTGTACCACACTGAACATGGACCACAGAAAGCTAAGGAGAGAGTTGTCTCAGGAGATTAGAAAGAAAATTATAGACAAGCATGTTAAAGGTAAAGGCTATAAGACCATCTCCAAGCAGCTTGATGTTCCTGTGACTACAGCTGCTCATATTTTAAGTTTAAGGTCCACAGGACTGTAGCCAACCTCCCTGGACGTGATGAGAGAAAAATTGATGACAAATTGAAGAGATGGATAATATGAATGGTAACCAAAAAGCCCAGAACAACTTCCAAAGAGATTAGAGGTGAACTCCAAGGTCAAGGTACATCAGTATCAGATCACACCATCCATCACTGTTTGAGCCAAAGTGGACTTAATGGAGGACATCACTGTTGAAAGCAAATCATAAAAAAGAGAGACTGGAATTTGCCAAAATGCATATTGACAAGCCACAAAGCTTCTGGGAGAATGTCCTTTGGACAGATGAGACAAAACTGGACCTTTTTGGCAAGTCACATCAGCTCTATGTTCACAGAGACAAAACTGAAGCATACAAAGAAAAGAGCACTGTACCTACTGTGAAACATGGAGGAGGCTCAGTTATGTTCTGGGGCTGCTTTGCTGCATCTGGCACAGGGTGTCTTGAATCTGTGCAGGGTACAATGAAATCTCAAGACTATCAAGGCATTCTGGAGCCAAATGTGCTGCCCAGTGTCAGAAAGCTTGGTCTCAGTCACAGGTCATGGGTCCTCCAACAGGATAATGACCCCAAACACACAGCTCAAAACACCCAAGAATGGCTCAGAACAAAACATTGGACTAATCTGAAGTGTCCTTCTATGAGCCCTGATCTAAATCCTATTGAACATTTGAGGAAGGAGCTGAAACATGCAGTCTGGAGAAGACACCCTTCAAACCTGAGACAGCTGGAGCAGTTTGCTCATGAGGAGTGGGCAAAAATACCTGTGGACAGGTGCAGAAGTCTCACTGAGAGTTACAGAAATCACCTGATTGCAGTGATTGCCTGAAAAGGTTGTGCAACAAAATAGTAAGTTAAGGGTACCATCATTTTTGTCCAGGCCAGTTTCATTAGTTTGTTTTTTAAGATTATTCTGTTGAACCACAATTCAAAAGCAATGTCTGATATTCATTTCTTAATTTTCAGTAAATTTGTATTTATCATTACTTCTGCCAGTTTCAAGTTATTTCAGTGACCATTGTGGGTTTCTCTTTCTTTAACGGAAGGGTACCAACAATTTTGTCCACGTCTGTATATCAACACATAAACTCACAGTCAGGCTGAAGTCCTGTCCCGCCAAGGCAGCGATGTCTCTGCAGACCTCAGCCGTCTTCATGAGCACCGCCTTCTGTGTGATGTCACGGTGAGTGACGGAGCCAGAAGAGAAGAGAGGTTTGAAGCTTTGGACAAGGCCGGACAGGCTGAAGATCAGCACCAACACCAACATCTCCATCAGCGTGGCTGTGAGGATGATGACGAAGAGGAGAAATGAATTATCATGGATGCTCCCCTTCACTCTCCTGCTTTCATCTGAACACGTCGTCACCTTTTGTGTTTGGTGTGCTGTTGCCAACACCAGAACAGTACCAAACAGAAGCTGGGGGTAGTTTGGGTGGTTAATCTCCACAGTAATTCAGCAGTGATCTGGAACAGGAGACAGCAGAGAGGTCACTGAGGCTGAACCAGGTGTAACAAGGCAACAGGCAGCAAGTGGAAACACCTGAAAGAGAAAGACGATCATCAAGAGAGCAGGACGGAGGAAATCAAACAGGCAGAGGCTAAAAACACACATTAATGACTTTAACCAAGAGCTGGAAGAGTTTTGGTGTCAGTGGTTGCAATTTAACACAATAGATGCACAGGGGTGAATTGTTTTTATATCAAACCTGTTTTATTTTATCAAGGACCTCCAGTTTCCAGCAGTTAGAGACATGCATTATCTGACAGGAAGGAGTCAGAGAGGAGAGTATCTAACATAATGGAGTTAAAGGAGAATCAGAAAGGAGGGCATCTGAAGGACAGGAGTCAACAAAGGAGTCAAAAGGAGGTCATGACAGAAATTGAGTCAGGAAAAGGAGTCAATCAGGAGGGCATCAGACAGAAAGAAGTCAGAAAAAGAGTCTTAAAGGGGAGTTTGTCAAAAATTATTTTTAAAAGGAGCGAGAGAGAATGACAGGATGGCATCAAAAGGATAGGAGGGAGAAAAGAGGAATCACTTGGTGGTTTTCTGAGTAAAATGAATCACAAAAAGGAGTCAAAAAAGAGGGAAACACTCTGAGACCTGATGATGTCCTGGTACCTTTACCATACAGAATATCCATCAAGTCCACTCGTGGCCCTGGGCCTGTTTTTAAAGATTATGGCTGACATGTCTATCTAAAAAATGATGTGGGTAATGGTGAATATTTAGGTTTCTATACTCCTCAAAAAATGTTTGTATTTCTTCCCTTTAAACGAGGTACAATCTGTAAGAACTGAGCATTTGTTGAATGAGCAGCATGGCTAAACGTGAGGAAAGCACCTCCACCGCCAAAATCTCCTTCAACTGGAGGCTGGTGCTCTAGTATGTAGAGTGGAAGCATTATTTGGTGTCAGACCTGACTGGTACCATGTCAAAACTGGAGACCATGAGACTGGTGAAGTTCTAGAAGACCAGTTTCTCACCCTTACTTTACTGAGGAACAGATGGCTTTCTTCCAGGGGAAGAGGGGATTTTGGTACATTTTATTTAGCACACTACCCACACGTTTGGCTGTGTCAGTCATTTTACAAATGCTTGACCCGTACAAGTTGTACTTCGTTGTAAAAATGACTAATCAGGATTTCAGCGATACAGAATACAATACCAATTGGTGTAGTTAAAGGGGAGAAATAATAGACCATATACTGTTGACAAACTTTTTTTGAGGGGCATATGGTAAATATTTATTGCATGTATTGTGTATTTTTTTATAATTATCAAACTCAATTAGTGCTGTTTTCTACCTTTTTTTAAAAAAGTCAAATCAAAGTCTTTTTGCTGCTACCTGTTATCGTTGTTTTGTGGACTTTATGTATTTTAAGATTGTACATACCTGTTCAAATGCATTACATCAACCTGCCGGGGACTACAGATGGAAATTAGCCTGTGTCTATAATCTGGCACATTTACATGCCTATATTCATTAATGTGCATTGTCCTCTATCTAAATAAATAAATAAATAAATGGCATCGAAGGAAGGGCAAGGAAAGGGCACGGAGACGAACTACCTTCATTGGCAACCCTTTTGGCTTCACCAAGAAGCTTCTTGGCCAGAAGCGAAGTGGTCACCTTTCCTGTCCTGTAGAGGAGATCAACCACCACCTCCACATTACACTCAGTGATGCCTCAAGAGACCAAGAACTCGGCCCATGCAAGGCACTGGTCGCACCTCCAGGACCAGCGACCCAATTCAACTGCACTGAGCCTACCCTTTCAGAGGTCAAACAAGCTGTCAAAACCACAAGACCTGGTTCTGCCCCCAGCCCCAGCGGAGTACCCTACAAGGTGTACAAGCAGTGTCCACGGCTGCTCACATGCCTCTGGAAGATCCTCAAAGTAATATGGAGAAGAGGGATTGTTGCAGCCCAGTGGAGGCATGCCGAAGGTGTCTGGATTCCAAAGGAGGAGGACTCAGGAGAAATAGAGCAATTTTGTATCATATCACTGTTCAGCGTGGAGAGCAAGATCTTTTTCAGGACCCTATCCCAGCACCTAACAGAATCCCTCCTGAAGAAGTCTTACATCGTCACAGCTGCCCAGAAAGGGGGAGTTCCAGGAGTACCGCGTTGCCTGGAGCACACCGGAGTGGTCTCTCAGCTGATTCGGGAGGCAAAAGAGAGCAAAGGAGAACTGGCAGTGATCTGGCTCGACCTGACCAACGCCTACGGATCTATTCCACACAAGCTGGTCGAGACCGCCCTGGCAAGACACCACATTCCAGTAAAGATCCGTACCCTCATAATGGACTACTATAACAACTTGAGTGTGCGTGCCTCCACACGCCAAGCAACATTAGCCTGGCACCGACTGGAGAAGGGCATAATCACTGGGTGCACAATCTCAGTGTCACTCTTTGCTTTGGCAGTGAACATGATTGTTAAGTCTGCTGAAGTGGAATGCATAAGTCCAAAGTCAAGATCTGGGATTCGACAACCTCCCATAAGGGCCTTCATGGACGACTTAACAGTCATGACAACATGACCCGCAAAGAGCCTGGGAAAAACCTTCGACAGCACTCTGAAGGACAAAGGGGCACTCCAACGGACGAAGACCGACCTGGCAGCCTGGCTTGCAGCCATTGACAAAACTGGCCTCCCAGGGAAGTTCAAAGCCTGGATTTACCAGCACGGGGTTCTGCCAGTAATACTCTGGCCCCTGCTAGTCCACGAGGTCCCAGTGACAACGGTAGAGGCACTGGAGAAGTCCATCAGCCAGCACCTCAGGAGATGGCTGGGGTTCCCCCGGTCCTTGAGCAGCATAGCCCTGTACGGCCGAACCAACAAGCTCCACCTCCCCCTCAGCGGACTAACAGAGGAGTTTAAAGTCCCCTGCAGCAGAGAGGTGATGTTGTACAGGGACCAAGGGAGCTAAGGTCGCCACGGCTGGGTCACCCGGGCAAGGGTGTCTGATGATTAAAGACCTGAAACACCCTATGATCCTGGGTACATCACTGACGAGGTGTCCAACTATCACCAGTAGGTGTATTTAAGAACTAAATGAATAAATAAATAAATAAATAAATAAATAAGAACATATGATGAGACCTGAAAGCAAAGTTTTGTTGTGTCTGCATCAGATTTTTGGGTTCATTAAGTTTTTTTTTTACCTTCTATTTTGGATAAGTGTATCTTGAATCCATTTTCCTTATCCATATTCCTTGGCCCTGCAGCTATTTAAAGTTTCTGTGTTTTATCATGTATATTGTTAGTGTCTTGTAAAAAGGAGTGGATCATATAAGATTATTCTTCTTTCTGCTCTTAACTGTTATTATTTCTGTTTTTTTTCTTGTTTGTATTGAAGTGCTTTCTCTTATGAATACATGAAATAAACATTGAAAATGAAGATGATTCTAATTTAACTTGGACAGTGCTCTACCTGACCTTAGCTGGTTCCCCTTCGCAGCTTGACCTGAGAAAAAGAAATGATCACTTTCCTCTGTAATGACTGATGTGCTCTTAGAGTCTTTTTCAGACAGGACAAACAGGCAGATTACCACAAAAAATTAGCTACAATAATGAAATGATTTTAAATGGTCCAATATAAAGGGAATTTAATCTAATAGAGTTGAATTTACAGAAGAAAGGATCAAATTTGATCAGACTTACCTGTGTGTACTCAGCAGTTGAAGCTTTTAAATCCCTGACATCACCTCAGGTTGTATACAGTCATATCAGCGTGGTGTGTGTACTCAGTTAGATTGTATTATGTGTACCTGTGTGTGTTTCCTGCATTATCTAAAACCTGAATAACGAGTGTGTGTCCTCTCTCCGTCCTCTTATAATGTGACAGCAATCCTCAGAAGGACTCCCACGAGAGACATATGCATTTTTTTCATATGTCTTCATGCTGCAGTGACAGAGTGGGCGTGAGTGTCTCAGTGTTTATGACAGATAACATTTTTTTCTTCCTGTTATCAGAGTATCTCACCTCAAACAGGTTAAGGCTGTACCTTATTCTGAGTAACTTCAAGAGATGAAGGGTTGGATCATTCGTGAACAGAAACCAAAGTAAAATAATTTTTGTTAACTGAGACCAAGATGAAAAAAAAGAAATTCCTCCTCCACAGGCCATTCTCCCTCTCATATCATTCATGGCTTTCAACCCTCTCTCTTCCCTACCACAGACTCTGATTCTGCTGTCCCGTCTGCATTGGCCTTGGTCAGCAGAAAGGAGGACCTGGGAGCAAGCTTGCCAGATTCTCCTGAAGAACGCCCAAATCTACAAGGCTGCTGAAGATCGTGAGGGATCATCTGCTCTTGCTTATGTCTCTGGTCAAAAGGTGTGGCTATCTACGAGAAACCCGCCCCTTCAAGTGGAGTAAAAAAGCTCGCTCCCAGGTTCATCGGACCCTTCCCAACCTCCAAAGTCATCAACCCTGCGTCTCTCACTGTAAAACATCACAGCCCCATTTAGTTACGTCCACTAGTTTATTTTCTTAAACTCAAAGAGCCCTAAGGAGTTTTGGCATTTGAACTCAACTGTGTGAGTTTTTAAATGTAAAACTTAAAATAATTAATTGAGTTGATGTTTGCCAGATCTGTACATGTTCATTGAACTTAGTCACTTAAGTTATCAGTTAAAAAACTAAAAAGGATCAAAAAGGCGGGAGAGTGGGGGCAGGGCTTTTACTGTGACAGTGTTGTCATGTATTTTAACTGCGACCAAATTTATAATCTTTAAACCATGGTCACTTTAAAGCGTAGCTCCAATTTCGCAGTTACGCAGTGACAATATGACATTTATTTGAATTCCAACAATAAATATCAGCAATTGAACCTAAATGACAGAGGACTACTTTCACTGGTGGATGGAGCTTGTGCACCTTACAACGCTTTCAACAACGGTGGAGCGATTCATAGAGAGTGAGAAGCAGCGGCAAGGAGACATTTTCTGCCAATCTGCTGTGTCAGGACTGCCGCGTAAGTTTATACATTTATGTTGTATTCTCCTTAAGTATGTGCCTGATATGTCCTTTATTTTTACAATCAGCTAGGAAAGTCTAAATTGAGTATCTGACAGTTATTTCAAGTGTTATTTTTTCACCGTCTATCTTTGGACTTGTTCTAGCTTGTTTGCTGTGTCATGCTAACACGGTTAGCCTAAAGGTGGTTTGTTGTGTATGTCCAATTTGGTATTTGCGGTGTACGTTTGCTGTGTGTTCGGATGTTGTCCAACAAACTGTACTTTGATACTTTTCGAAAGCAGTTAAATTTAACGTTTGGTAGTGCTGACTAAAGGATAGTTAAAACAGACCTAGAATCAGCTTTTTCAGCCCAGTGTAGAGCTCATTAACGGCAGTGTGAGAGGGTAAACTGATCCATAATCTGCTGCTCTGAACCCCACGAGCAGCAGCAGCGACCCTGCCAAGTGACAGGGTTCAGAGTTCTGAGCAGAGACCTGAGCAGAGCTATGGATCAGGATGAGAGAACATACATCACTGAGAGACGAGTCCGACTCTGAAAGTAGCTTATTGGAGAAAGAGAAAATAAGATGCGTTTTTGTAGACATATTTCATATGAGGTGGACACAGAAGGAGAGGTGACGGATTCTCGGGGGCCGTTGTACTACTGGAGCCTTTATAAAGTCGAACCAAAGGGAGAGAATATCAGCAATATCAGGAAACCGAACCGGTAATGTATAAAACTGGATAACTGTCCTGGTGATGTCTGTCATGATAAACCTAATGATACTGATGTTCAGTGTGCTGCAAATTAACAATCAACGGTTGCCTGTGAAACGAGAACAACGTTAACAGCGATCGTTCCGTGAATTGAGCCTTGTTTTCACCCCGAGAGGAGCTAATGTCGTTAGCACAACATACCTGTGCTGACTAACAAGCAAAGCCTGATGTGGACTCAATATACACAGCAAAATTGTGTAAAGGTGGTCAGGGCCCACCTCTACATGAGCTGTGATAGTTTGGGGGTAAAGGTAAACACAGACACCACCACAGGATCCTATTGAATTTATTAGATAACTTAAAGTATTATATATGCTTTTCCCTTTATGATAAAATAGTGCAGTATTAAATGCATCTTTAAAAACTATCAAATGATCTTGATGTAATTAAAAAAGGATGTTGACTGTATTCCATCATTGAGATAAGTTAAATTAAAAATAAAGAATTTTTCATATAAATATAAACTACAGTGATTTCATTATATTGTATTAATCCATAAAATATCTTTACTCTAAAAACAGTTGGGTTTGCCTTAAATTTTGACTGTTGTAGTCTGTTGTGTGAAACCATAAAACGCAAGTAGTTCAAAACGATAGATCCCTTGAAGGTCTAAGATAAGATAAGATAGTCCTTTATTGATCCCCAAAGGGGAAATTCTGGTATTGCAGCAGTACAGGGCAAGTACAGGGATAGTAGCATGCATAAGACATAGATCAAGGAATAGAAGATATTTACAATTATCAAAATTAACTAACATACTAAGCACTAAATTGACAGAGTAAGTGGCGTTCAATTGTCAAATTAACTAACATACTAAAATAATAATTTAACACAGTACAAAACAGCTGAGCCTCCTGTGCAGTGCAGTAAAGATAAAAATAAAGTGACAGTGATATTAAAGCGACAATGTGTAATGTAGCAGCGCTTATTGACCACACAGTTACAGTGCAAATTATTTACCTAGAGTAATGAACCATGATCAGGGATATGAATCAATAACAGTACAATATGGATAGAGGTGGTTTGGAGCATATGGAGGATGACTATAAATTTATTAAAGTGCAGTCCAGTGTCATATTGCTTGAGTACATCCATTGCTGTTTTGGGGGCGGGGGTCAGTGCAGTGACAGACTGTGGCCTCCGCTGCTGTTGTAAAGTCTGATGGCGATGGGCACAAAGGAGCACCTGAAGCGCTCAGTTCTGCTTCTGGGGGGGATGATGCGTTGGCTGAAGGAGCTTCCCATGTCCCACAGCTCGTCGTGGAGAGGGTGAGAGGGGTTGTCCAGGATCGACATGATTTTGTCCTTGATCCTCCTCTCAGCCACAGTCTGTAGAGTGTCCAATTGAAGGCCCACCACAGAACGGGCCTTCTTCACCAGTTTGTTGAGCTAGTCTAGTGTGTAACTTGGATGTGTTCATTGTGCTGAGGCAGAGAAATAAGATCCCAGATCTTCAGCTCCTGGATGAGCTTTTGACTGCAACATTCTCACAGAGAAGACAAGAGATCATCGATGATATGCCACTCATCTCTACCCTCATGGACGGACGGCCTGCACTGTTCCCTGAAAGACAGGTATTCATTCATTGGTGATTAGAAGCATGGACAATTCTCAGTTAATTTTCTTGAGAATTAATGCCATCAGACAGCATTTATTATACGTATTATACATTTCATTCTCATTTTAATTGATGGTGCTCAGATTGACTTACTGATGACAAAATAGCTGATTTTTGGCCTTCTCTAATTAGATCTCTTGACTGATAGGCTCTCTCACACAGATGAGCAATTTCATGCCGTAACCAGGGTAAAAAACAATACAAATACAGCACATAGTCAACCACTTAAACTGCCTTTCACACACACAAACTGACCAATAGACATACACACAAACACTTAAACGTCAACCTTATTCACAATCTCTGGTTTCTATGACCTGATTTATTAGATTTAGATGAAACAACCAGGGATATACTATGTTTATGGTGGCTGTTCAAAACTTAATGAATGTTAACGTCAAAATGGGAAAATAACATTTCATATATCATTTTAAAAGCTAAGTTAATAATGCATTGTTTTACTTAACATACTGTTATATAACAACTTAAATTATGGCATAAAACAAAACAAGATCACAGGAAATAAATCATGCAACAAACACTATCAGAAAAGACAAGTTTGAGTTAAAATTAGATGCTAGGTGATCTGGTGCAGCTTTCAAGTGCTTTTTTTTCTTTTAATTAAAATTCATTGATTTAGTATGGACAAATACTTGAGTGTAAGCTATAGGTAAAATTCCAATTCTAATCATACAATTATATATTTATTAGTTTTATAGAAAGAAAATCTCTTTCTACAGGTCTGACCTGAGTATATATCAGAAATCTGATCAACCAGGGAGGATTTCAAATTGTTGTAACCTTTTTCTCTCAAACAACACAGCTTCCTGTTCTTAACCTCACTGATGGCCCCTTGTCTTATGATCCATCTGTTTCAGCCAAGTACTGAATTCAGGTGAGTTGTCACCACAGACCTACTGCAGTCACTCCTGGGTGGACTAGATGCCATAGCCTTGAGAAGTGTTTTGCAGTGTCTTGGAAGAGGTACGCAAAAATGTGAACCCTTACTCAATTGCATGTAGTGGTGAAATGTGACTAAGGGCACACCAGCCATTCGGTGCTGTGCCGTATTGTGTTCTCAGGCTATTGTCTGGATCATTTACGTAGTGTGAGTGCTCCGTGCTGTGCTTAAGCGCAGTTTGCATCCCCGGCTCCCTTGGAGGAGGTGGGCCTCCGGACTTACATGCTTGCAAATGAATGAGCACATGCACCGGTGAGACAACTCTGGTTTTGAGTTGTGTGTCACTAAATATTTAACTATCACATCAACTGATTTGCATGTGGATGACTATTGTTTTTGATGCATAAAAACAGCGATTCAAATACATTTTAATAGCTTCTTTTTTTACATGAAATTCCTTCATGAAAATTAAATGGTAGTTTAATGTTTTGTTCACCTTATGGAGTGCAGTTTTATTGAATACAGTCCTCAATTCAAAACAGCAAAGGAAACATGTCAGAGCCTTTGACGCTAGAGCCAGTTTCCACAGGAGAGATCAGCATGTCCAGTTGTGTCGAGGTGACTGTGGTGACCAAATATTAAGAAAAAAAAACTGGTTTTGAGATTTTGTTGAACTATTTAATGTTAAAAAAAAATCAGAAAGTGCGTCAGAAGAAAATAGATAATTTATGTGAAGTAGCTGAAATGGACTCATCCTCTAACATGTATTGCATTAAAATGCAACTTAAATAGGAAATTAAGATATTGAAAGGCAAAAGGCACCTCACAATAATTTTCACTTTCCATACCTAATAATTTTTTTGGGCTGATTACACTTTGAATGCTTTGACTAAAGTAAAGTTCTGAACCCACAGCCTTTAAAGCAGTTGATTTAAAAATAATCACTGGTTTATTAGTATTTGGTTTTGTAGTAGATTTTTTCATAGTCAGGACCTTCTTCACCTGTTTTTTCTGCTCTTGCAGGACACAAACCAAAACAGGAGACCTGCTGCCCTACTTGTCCTCCCATGGTTCTTTGCAAAGGATTCTTCTGACATTAGGCTGTGATGTAAGTTTTTTTGTTTTTTAATTTTGGACATTTTTCATGTTCACGTTTCCATTATCAAACTCAAAGTTACAATGTGTAATTTGCCCCTTTAGTGGTCTTTCTCAATATAAATGGTGACAAGATAATCTTCGAAGCTGTGCTCCTTTTGAATTGAGGACTCTATCCAATTAATTAATGTAGAAACGTCAGTGTAACAAATGTTCATATTCAAACCCACACCAGTTACAGACATTATTTTGAAAAAAGACAAATTATTAGGCTGAACCATTGATTTATATTCCACATTGTTACATATTGAACAAAATATGAATCCTGGTAAATGTGGACATTTTAATTCTTATTTACCTAAAGCCTGGCTCACACTACAGGATTCTCGGCCCGATTTAACCCAGATTCAGCCCTCCCGACAATCGAGGAAGAAATCTGGTTGGGGACCAAAATCGGCCCCGACGTTTGACCAAGATTATCTTCTAGTGTGAGCGGGTGACAGATCAATCTTTAGCCCCACGATCGTCTCACAGACTCTTTGGAGCCGCCCCGATAATTTTCAAACATGTTTGATATTTATCTGGATGATTACGCAACTCGTATTCACTGAGGATGACAGTAGCCAATCAGAGAGAGCCGCCTACGATGACTGGAAATGGCTGTGAGACCGGAGTTATCAGAGGCAAGAATGGCGAGCACAAAGAGTGTACGGGTGAGATGGACAGCGGAGATGGAGGACAGTCTTGTCGACCTGTGGCAAGACCACGAATGTTTGTACAAGGTTTCATGCAGAGATTATCACAACCGATGTGAAAAGGAAAAGTGTTGTAGAGAAATTGCATCTGCATTAATTATTCCAGGTGAGATAATAATGTGGCAGAGTGCCGCAGGTAATCACCCCAGCGCTGATATCCAGGACAACAGCTCTCACTCTCATGTGATATTGCTTGTATACATCAGTTATACAAGAGCATTTTACTAGTTAACAGTAATAAGTGAGAAGGAATAATGATTTGTTTGTTTAACTGCCGCACTAGTCTCCATATTTTGTCTCAACGTGATCTTACGTCATCTCCTTGGTGAGATGACGAAGGATCACGTTGAGCGTCTCTCTGGTCCGATAATCTTGATGAAATCCTGCAGTGTGCGCTGGTCACGATTTTCAAATCTTGTAGTGTGTGTGTGCTTAAGATTTAAGAGAAGATAATCTGTCAAGATTCTCTCTATGTGTGTGATACAACCCGATTTCAGAATCTTATAAGATTTTTAAAATCCTGTAGTGAGAGCCATGCTTAAGAGGTTGTGTTGATCTAATTGTTAAAGTTGCAAGTTATTGATCATGTGCATGTGATTATCTTCAGGTTAACAGTGAAACCCTCGACCCTGCTGATGAGAGGAATGAAGGTTGGATTGTTGATTGGACATGAAGGCATTTCCTCCTCAACCCTTTAACATGGATGTGGAAGCTGAGGAGACAATCCTCTTTCAGGACCTCAGAGATGTACCTACAGGCCTTGCCATGTTGATGGCCTCCATCTACTGCCTCAACCTGGAGTACCCTCAGCGAGAATCAGAAACAAACTGCTCAGGTATCAGTTTAAAGGGAGCTCTGTGAATGAGTAACTCAGAGGACTAAGTTGAGTGGAATTCCAGTATTGTTCTTTCCAAAGGCATTGCTTTTTGCTTGTGTTCAGCAATGTGAAGCTTGTTGATACAGATGAGGATAAGTATGGAAGAAAAGTTTTACTGTGAAAAAAAACTGTTTTCTTACTCTGTATTTTACTCTGGATCTGCTAATTGGACTGACATGTTGGGAAACACTAAAGAAATGTTAAATGTTAAACATGTTAATGCAATACTTGTGTTCAATACTGGTTAAAAATAACTTTTTTAATTTTGAAAGAAGGAGGTAAAATTATTATATCTGGATTCAAGCAAAGCAGGCTTGTAACTGTCTTTGAAAGGATTTTTAATAATTAGAAATTAAAATCACCTTAGCTTATGATAGCAAATAGCATAAATGTGTGAAATTTATTTTAACTTAAAATCAACTTGATATTGAGTTCAAACCACATACAAATATGTGTTTGTTTGACAAAGTAAGAAACATTACTGACATAATTCATTAATTCAACTTGAAATACTTAGTTGAAACAAGTAGGTGTCAAAAGTTATAAACAATTAAAACTTAGCCTCTAATGTTAAGACAACTAATAAATGAAGTTAAATCAACTACTTGGATCTATTATTTGGGTTCCAATAAATTAAGTTTTTAAGGTGACTTCATTTACATTTTCAAGGCAGCAGGGGAATTTACATTTGCACGTTGAACCAGCTTAAAATGTCTTAGCTCTGCCTTCTGAGGTCAATGCGGATCCACCCTATGTTTCATGTCAGCCATGTCAAGTCCAGCCAAAGTTAAATTGGCTGAAAAATATAGCCCAACAGGCCTGACTAGCATGTAGCCTCTAATGGCCCTTTTCCATTAGCCCTACTCTACTCGGCTCGGCTTTCCCCGACTCTACCCGGCTCTACTCTACTTGCTTTGGTCTGTTTTTCCACCAGCCCGGTCCCCTACCCAGCGGGGGCAGGGTCGCCGTAAAACAGCTAGGCGACACTGCGTTCATGTCATTTTGAGCGCGACACAACAACCAAAACAATGGAGGACTTGGAGGCAATAGTATACTTGCTGCTCGGTCTGTGGCTTTTTGTTACAAAGAGGAAAGCAGAAAAAGGCTGCAGGCGGCGAGAAGAAATACCCTTGAGAAGTACAGGAGAGTTTTGGAAGCTATACAACAGTTTGAAGCCGAGGACGAGAGCAATCGGGCTGCAAAGAAAAGACCTATGAGGGTAAGCTAATGGAAGCTACCACTAGCTTGTTAGCTAGCTCTTAATGATAAAGTCCCATGTTTAACATTGTGATGGCAGCAAGTTATTGCCATAAAGTAACAAAGCGTATGTACTGCAGTCCTGTTTTGGGCATCGCGCTCAAGACCCATCGGTGACGACATTCTCTGACCAATCAGCAGCAGGCAGTGGGTCGACGTCACCTTTTAGTGTCGACTCAGCTCGCTTAGAACCAGAGCAGAGTAGGTACTAAAACTGGTTTGTTTTAGGAGGAACTGTGCCGGTGGAAACGCAACGCAAACCGGGTAGAGCCGAGTAGAGTAGAGTAGAGTAGGGCCAAGGTGGGCTGGTGGAAAAGGGCCAAAAGATACTCCAGATTCTTGTGATAGGCCCAAACTTGGAAAGATACCTGAACTCCCTCTGGCCACTGTCACCACTCTTCCAGCAAGACTTTGACGGCCAGCAGCTCCCAGTCCCCAGTGTCTCCATTTTTTTCAGACGCTGAGAGCTTCTTGGACAGGAAAGCACAAGGATGCATCTTACCATCCTTTGGGCTACTTTGAGATAAAATTGCACCAATTCCCACGTCAGAGGCGTCCACCTCAACCACAAACTGCTGACTTGTGTCTGGGAGAGTGAGGATAGGAGAGGAGATGAAGTTCTCTTTGAGTTTCCTGAAGGCTGCCTCACAGTTCAATTAAAGGCTCTGTTGGGAGAAGTCAAATTATGTAGAGGTGAGGCAGTTGAGCTGTAATTTCTTATTTCTTTATCTATAAAAATTAGCAAAGCCAAGGAACCTTTGCACCTCTTTACCTGAACATGGGGTAGACCACTCAGCCACAGCAGAAAACTTCTCTGGGTCCATCTGAATTTCTCCTTCAGCCAGCACGAAATCCAGGAAGGAGACTGAGAGTCTGTGAAATTCACACTTTTCTGCGTTGACATAAAGCTGATTCTGCAGAAGCCTCTGCAGAACTGAACGGATATGGTGAGTATGAGTAAACTTGTCAGTAGAGAAAATCAAAGTGTCATCAAGGTAAACAAAGACAGACATTGAGCATGTCACAGAGGAAGTCGTTGACAACGTTTTGGAAACCAGTCTTGGTCGTGCACTGATAAGTCCAAAGGGCATAACTAGATGTTCGTAATGTCCTACAGGAGTGTTGAAAGCGGTCTTCCACTCATCCCTCTCCTGTTTTCTAACCAGGAGGTAAGCATTACGTAAGTCTACTTTAGTAAAATCTTTAGCACCTTCCAATAGCTCGAAAGCTGTGGACATGATATAGCTGTTTTTCACAGTTGTATCATTGAGTCCATGGCAGTCCATGCAGGGCCTGAGAGTCTCTTCCGTTTCATCAACAAAGAAAAATTCTGCCCCCGCAGGAGAGGAACAGGGCTGGATGATCCTGCAGCGAGAGACTCCAACATGTACTCCTCCATGGCTCTGTGTTCTGGAGGAGACGGAAAGAAAAGTCTACCCCTAGGAGGAGAATAGCCTGGCAAAAGGTCTATAGCACAGTCATGTGGTCTGTGAGGGGGCAGAGACTTGGCCTTAGCCTTATTAAACACCTCAGTGAGGTCATGGGAGCATGAGGGGACATTTTCAAGGTCTGAATTGGTCTGTGAGTTTGTTGCCTTAACATAGTGATTAACACAGTCCTGACCCCAAGAAATAATTTGTACTTTAGCTCTGTCAAAATTGAGGGTGTGTTTCTTTAGCCAGGGGCATCCCAAGATAGTCTGGTGAGAATTTTCTGAAAATGTGGAAGCTAATCGTCTC
This sequence comes from Cetoscarus ocellatus, assembly GCA_037902135.1. NCBI lineage: Eukaryota > Metazoa > Chordata > Actinopteri > Labriformes > Labridae > Cetoscarus > Cetoscarus ocellatus. The sequence goes on from JBAMNC010001332.1 coordinate 76,591, forward strand.
AAAATGGGTGTCAGAAAAGGAAATTCTGAGAGACTGGGAACGGTGAGTGATTTTATCAAGAAGGCTGCCATCAACTGCGTTAACCTCTAGGGAGCGCCGGAGACGGTAGGTTTTCGACTTAAGTTTCCTGATCAGAGAGAAGTGAATGAGATTACTGTCAGAACCAGAATCAATAAATATAGGGACTGTGAGAGAGGCTGCGTCAGAGATAAATTTGACCTGGATTTTATAATGAACAGGATTTTCCACCACAATGTTTTGACTCACCCCGGCATAACTTAAGACTTGGCCCCCTTAATATGACAATGATTTACCAGATGTCCCAGGTGACCACAATAGAAGCACCTCCCGTCCCTCTGCCAGCAAAGGTGCTCCTGCACAGGGAGATGAGTGTGTCCGATTTGCATGGGCTCCTCCATGTCGGCTCCTGGTAAGACGAGGCTGGAGACTGGTGGCCTGACACGGCTGGGCAGGTCAGCTGATTCGCTCCTTCATTTCCTGGTGAGCGATGATTGGACACGGAAACAGCCTCTCTCCAGCTCCCTCTCAAACAGGCATGATGAGAGAGTCCAGATCCTCCAGGAGGTCCACAGCCATCAGCTGATCCTTTATTAGCTCCAAAAGTCCTTGAAAAAAATGCGTTTGTTAACGCTGCTGTGTTCCACTCACTCTTGGCTGCGAGCGTGAGGAAGTCAATGGCGAAGTCAAACATCTTGCTTTGGCCCTGTTTCAATTTAATAAGTGACCTTGCTGCCTCACGACCAGGCAAGGTGTGTTGAAGCACCTGCTCTAACGCTTTTACAAAACACGGGAGAGAGTAGCATGCTGGTGAACGGCAGCTCCATTCAGCTGTGGCCCCACCTTTGCATGCCCAGAGAGGTGGGAGATTATAAAAGCTGTTTTTGCCTGATTAGAGAGGAAAGTTGCCAAACTGGCAACAAGACAAGATGGCGCTAATACATCCCCATACCACCACAGATGCTGGCTTTTGACCTTTGCTCTGATAACAGTCTGGATGGTCCTTTTCCTCTTGAGCCTGGAGGACACCATGTCTGTGATGTCCATAAAAAAGTCTGAAATGTGGACTCAGACCACAGCAGACTTTTTCACTTTAACTCAGTCCGTCTCAGATGAGCTCAGGCTCAGAGAAGCTGGCGGTGTTTCTGGGAGGTGTATATATATATGGCTTTGTCTTTGCACGGTAGAGTTTGACCTTGACCTTGTAGATGTAAAGATGAACAGTGCTAACTGACATTGGTTTTATGAAGTGTTCCTGAGCCCACATGGTAAAATCTTTTACAGAATAATGTTGGTTTTTAGTGCAGTGCAGCCTGAGGAATTGAAGGTCATGGGCATTCAGTGTTGGTTTTCGGCCTTGCCGCCAACATGCAGAAATTTATCTGGATTCTCTGGATCTTCTTAAGATATTATAGGCTGTAGATTATGAAATCCCTAGATTTCTTGAAAGGGTACTCTGAGAAGAGTACACTCATTGTTCTTAACCTGTTGGACTATTTTGAGTTTTTGTTCTGATGCATCTTTAAAAATATGGAGCACTTCACCAGGATATTTCACAAGAGCCTCGTAAGTAAAACCTATATTTGGAGTGAGGCAAATGATTTTGCAACAACCTATATGGAAATTAAACTTATTCATAGAGCTGTTATAGTGATGAATATAATAATTATTCCACAGAGACTATGTCTGTCTCCCGACACAAACCTCACAAAACTGTTAACACAAAACCAAATAAAAGAGGTGTCAATCATAATAATCTAATCAAAATTAAAACCTCAAATGCAGAAGCACCAAAACATCAAATAATTAGATGTCTCCTAAATATCAGATCACTGAAATCTTTACTGGTGAATGATTTTGTATCAGAAAATCACATTGAGTTATACTGTTTAACTGAAACGTGACTGTGCCAGGACACATTTGTCAGTTTAAATGAATTCACTCTTTCCAGTCATTTAAATGCCCATATACTATGAGACAGGCTGTGGTGGTGGTGTGGCAGCTATTCATCAATCTTTTCTCCTTAACAATCCTAGACCAAAGGTTAATGCTAACTGCTATGGCGCTGGATATGATGGCTGCCTCTCCAAAAGCTCTCCAGTTTTTTAGCTTTTCTTTTAAATTTTTTTTCTAGTTTTTCTCCAATTTCAAACTATTTTTGTTCATTTTTTAGCTTTTTCCCATCTTTTTGACCTTTCTCTCTCTTCTTATGAAGACATTTCTTTTGTTTTATATTTATCCCATGGATATTTTTAACCATCAAACACTATCAGGAGACTGTTTTGTCTCATACAATGCTACTAAGAGTCAGTTTCATCACCTATTCAAGGGAGAAACTGCTGGCTCTAGTACCAAAAGGACGAGCCGGGATGCGACATAACACCCGGGCTGAGTTGAGGAGGAGATCCAGGGGCTGTAAGGCCGGGGCTAAGCTAACGGCTAGGCTAGCTGAGAATCGGAGGCACTACAAACCATCTTTACCCTCCGAGATCATGGGGAATGTGAACGCACTGTAGAACAGGATTGACGAGCTGTCTGCACTGAACAACCAGCGGATTTACCATGAGAGCACTTTGTTCATATTCACGGAGACGTGGCTAACCCACCATGTACCAGACGCTAACATGGGCCCGCTGGTATTCACTGCTGTGAGCGCTGACAGAGACACTGAAGCATGCAGGAAAAGTAAAGGTGGGGGACTCATCATCTAAGTCAACAACCGCTGGTGTAGCCCATGATACAGTATATCTCCATAAAGACGGTCTTGTGCAAGCCATTAGTCTCCGGCTATATTATCTGCCAAGGGAGCTGAGTCACATGATCACAGTCTGTGTTAACATCCCTGAGGGTGGACGCAGTCTCCACATGTGAGAAGATCCCCTCCGTCACAGCAAGGCTGCAGACCCAGCACCCTACTTTGGACTCTGCTTTGGCTGCTTTCCATCAGGTTGTGGACTGTCCAACAACAGGACCATCGACTTGCTTTATGTTAATGTGAGGGATGTATACAGGTTCACACCTCTCTTCTCTCCAGGGAAGTCTGACCACAACCTGGTCCACCTACAGCCAGAGTACACCCCCTGGTATAAAGGCAGCTGGTAACCACTGGCCCCATCAGGAGGTGGTCCCCTGAAATGGAAAGTGCCCTGAGAGACTGCTTCAGCACCATGGCTTGGGATGAGCTGATCGACCCCTCTGGTGAGGACATACAGGGGCTGACACACTGTCTGACAGACTACCTTATTTTCTGTGCAGACCTGGTCTCCCCTGCCAATACAGTCCACTGTTGCCTAATAACAAACTGTGGGTAACACAGGAAGATAAAGCAACAGGAAGAAGGCCACCTTCAGGAGCAGAGACAAGGAGGTGATGAAAGCAGCACAGCAGGAGGTTAAACGCTGTGTGAGGGAAAAGAAGGACAGCTAGGTTCTAGTTCCTAAAAAGAACTGGCCCAGCGAGACTTATGACTTCAAACCAGTGGCACTCACCTCACACCTGATGAAGATGTTGGAGCAGCTCTTCCTCGGCCTCCTCAGACCCCAGGTGCAACATGCCCAGGATGGTCTACAGTTCATATTCTGGGCAGGTGTTGGTGAGGAGGGTGCCATCCTCTGCCTGGTACACCGAGCCCACTCGCACCTGGATAAGGGCTGCAGCATGGTGAGGATTCTCTTCCTGGACTTCTCCAGTGCCTTCAACACCATCCAGCCCCTTATGGTTCAGGACAAACCGAACAGGATGCAAGTGCACCCCTGCCTGGTCACCTGGATCTCCAGCTACCTCACTGACAGGCTGCAATACGTCAGGCTGAAGGACACCACATCTGACACTGTGATCAGCAGCACAGGAGCACCCCAGGGCACGGTGCTGGCCCCTCTTCTCTTCACCCTGTATACCATGGACTTTTGCTACAACTCTGAGCTGTGTTACATCCAGAAGTTCACTGATGACACAGCCATCGTTGGATGCATCTGGGACGACAGAGAAGAGGAGTACAGGAGCCTAGTGAGGGACTTTGCTGTCTGGTGCCACACAAATCATCTACAGCTCAACACCTCGAAGACAAAGGAGCTGGTCATCAACTTTGGGAAGTCTAGACCAAGACCTTGTTCTAAGCTTATCTCATACTGATTCAAAAACCTGCCAGTCAGTCTTAGTTGTGATCATCTATTGTCCTCCAGGCCCTTATTCACAATTCTTATCAGAATTCTCTGAGTTCATATCAAACTTGCTCCTTAGCTCTGATAAAATACTCATTGTAGGTGGTTTTAATATCCATGTTGACAAAGAAAGTGATCGCCTTAGCTCTGCCCCCATGTACGTAATAGACTCAGCTGGTTTTATTCAGGCTGTTTGTGAAGCTACCCATCGTTTTAATCACACTCTTGATCTTGTTTTAGCATACAGCCTTAATATTAATGAACTAAAAGTCTTTCCTGAAAATCCTTTTGTTATCCGAACACTTTATAGTAACTTTTAACATCTTCTTAGAGGATTTTGCATTGTGTACTAAAACAGTGAAGAGTAGAAATCTGTCCAATGGTGCCATGGCCAAATTTAAAGAGGCCAGTCCTGCTGCCTTAAATTCAGCACATTGGCCAATTTATAACTGTGATGTTAGTTACTGCCCCTCTCAGTTGGATCAGCTTGTTGATGACTCTGCCAGTTTACTAGGATCCACTTTGGACTCAATTGCCCCACTGAGACAAAATCTATTAAACGTCAGAGGACAGCTCCTTGGTTTAACTCTGAAACTCGTGCACTGAAACAAGCATCCCATAAATTAGAGAGAATTTGGGGCTAAAATAAAAGGGAGGAGTCATGTACACTTTGAAAGGAAAGTCATAATAAATACATGACAGCCTTACATGCCTGAAGTGTCTGCTACTCCTCACTAATTGAGGAAAATAAAACAACCCGAGGTACCTTTTCAGCACTGTAGCCAGGCTGACACAGAGTCAGAGCTCTATTGAGCCTGTGATTCCTCTAGCTCTCAGCTGTGAGGACTTTATGAGCTTTTTTTATGATAAAGTTCTCAAAATTAGAGATAAAATTAGCAACTCCCTGCCTTCACCTTGACCTGCCATACCATTAAATGTAGAGCTGATTTAGCCTGTTTCTCTACAATTAGCCTTCAGGAGCTAAATTCTCTTGTCTCCTCCTCCAAACCATCAACCTGCCTTTTAGACCCGATCCCAACTAAGCTGTTCAAGGAGGTCTTTCCCTTAGTTTGTCCATCCTTGTTGGAGACAATGAATTTATCTCTATCAACAGGCTACGTGCCACAGTCCTTTGAAGTAGCTGTAATCAAACCTCTCCTTAAAAAACCTAACCTTGATTCGAGAACATTAGCTAACTACAGGCCTATATCAAACCTTCCATTTACTTCAAAGATCCTGGAGAAAGTAGTGGCTAATCAGCTATGTGACTTCCTTCAAGACAACAGCCTTTTTGAGGACTTTCAGTCAGGATTTAGAGCTCATCACAGCACAGAGACTGCTCTAGTTAAAGTAACTAACGACCTACTCTCAGCTTCAGATGAGGGACTTCTCTCTGTACTTGTTTTGTTAGATCTTAGTGCAGCTTTTGACACCATTGATCATGATGTTCTTCTACAGAGATTAAAGGGAATTACTCAGGATTACAGGGACTTTTTAAAATTGGTTTAAGTCCTACTTATCTGATAGATACCAGTTTGTACACGTGAACAACAAGTCCTCTGTGTACGCTAAAGTCAGTTCCGGAGTTCCTCATGGCTCCATGCTAGGTCCAATTCTCTTCTACCTATATATGCTTCTCCTTGGTGATGTCATGAGGAAACACAAAACATTTTCATTGTTGGGCTGATGATACTAAACTGTACGTATCAATGAAGCCAGGTGAGACAAATCAGTTATCTAAACTAGACGCGTGTCTAAAGGACATTAGGACCTGGATGGCCATGAATTTTCTTCTTCTTAACTCAGACAAGACAAAGGTCATTGTGCCAGACCCCCGACACCTTAGAGAAACCTTTTCTAATGATTTAACTGCCCTAGATGGCATTAGTCTGACACCGAGCACAACTGTTAGAAATCTTGGGGTCCTATTTTATCAAGGTTTATCCTTCAACTCTCACATAAAACACATATCGAGAACAGCCTTGTTTTATCTTTGTAACATTGCTAATATCAGGCCTATCTTGTCTCAGCGCGGAGCTGAAAAGCTAGTCCATGCTTTTGTTACCTCTAGACTGGACTATTGTAATTCTCTTCTTTCAGTGATCTCTTTTTGTGTCACTGCATCCAAAAAACACTGAATCCCTCACACTGTCAATAAAGAGGTCTGCATCAGCAACAGACTGCTCAGCATTATTTATTTCCCTCGCCAACTTTGGCCCAACTTCCTTTAATATTATTTGTGTTTTCCTCAATTATTATGCCATAAAAAGTCTTTCTACTCGCCCTAATAATAATACGTTTATTTTTATACCTTTTATGTTTTTGCTCAGTTTCTTTTGTTCTATGTATAATAAATTGCTTATATAACATGTTCTTTTTTTTGCAAGCATTCTGAATCTCCCTCGTCATCCATGGTATATCCAAATATTTATTAACGCATCTACATTTTATTATCAGGCAATTTTTACCATATACTTTTTTATAGATGTCTAAAATGCATTATAGGAAATGTTTATATCATTTTCATTATATATGCTACTCCAGTTAACATTTATTAACTCATTTCTAAAGGAATTCAGATCCTACTCTCTTCTTTTTCTCTTAAACTTTATCTGTGTTATCATTGTTTCCTTCTTAAAACCGCATTCATGAACAGCAAACACTGGTAGGTGGTCTATAATGTCTGTAATGTATAACAATGTTGTTATTGATATCATCTGTAAATACGTTGTTGATAAGTGATGCACAATCTACCGTTATCCTGCTAGGTTTAGTGATTAACGGAAGCATACCCCTACTGTACATTAATTCAAGATATTCATCTGTTTTGTTATCCTTCTTGGTATTAAGTAAATCTGTTTTGAAATCTCCACATATGTAGTTTATATTATTTTTTGTAGTACTTAATATTTTATCCATGGTGGCAATAAATATCTCAATATTACTACCTGGTGTCCTATACAAACAGTTCACTGTTATATTTTTTCACTTGTATATTCACCTCGATGGTGATGCAGTCCATTACCTCATCAATATCTACAGGCAGAGTTTCAAGGACCTTATAAGTAAGACACTCATAAATAAACAAAGCCACTCCCCCACCCTTCCCATTCTTCCAACTGACACAATGAAAATTATGCCTGAACAAGCTGAAGTCATCACACCGCTCTAAATAATCCAAGTTTCAGAGATGGCGATGATGTTAAAGGGGTTTTTAAATTTCCCTAAATACTCTTTAATGTTCTGGAAATTTGCATATAAGCTTCTACTGTTGAAGTAAATAATAGATATACCTTAGTCATGTGTAATTTTTGAGGTCCAGCTCAAAAATGTGATTTTCAATTGCAGGTGACTTTTGCTCTTTTTTGAGGGGTCCTACCCACAATATTAGCTTTGCTGCTCAGTCCATGAATGCACCATCCTTACAATTTGTACATTGTTGTCAAGGTGACTAACCAGGCTTTCCAATAATATAACATGAAATACCAGTTAGTGTTATTAAAAGGGAGAAATAATCAACAGGAATAATGTTCCCAAACTTTTTGAAGAGTATAGAAAAAAAAAATACATGCAAATATGTGCATGTCTACTAAAGGCTTCTACTTACTTTAGGGCAGGTGTGGGCAACTGGGGGCCCAGGGGCCACCTGTGACCCCCTTTCTATTGCAATGCGGTCCACAAACCAGTTTAAAATGTAAAAAATGCATCTACATTACAAAAAGATGACAAAATCAGTGATAACAACATTAAAAATAGAACTATTTCCCTAATATTTTATTCAGGTGCAATAAGCGTCACACCTGACTAGGATGAAGACAGAGGGCATATTTTAAAGTTAGTCCTTTGTACCTGAATAAGATATCTAAAGTGATTTGTGAGCTCCAGTTGTTTCTGTTGATTGTCCTAATTTTTGGGGATCCACTGAAGTGTGTTTGCACCTATAAATGTTGGCATAAATATTCATCTCTGCCTTAGATTGTTTCTGTAGGCGCACATCCTCCACCCAGCGAAGATGGCTCTTTACCCACTTTGACCTTCCTGCCCCAATTCTGTTCCCTCCATCCTCATCAGTTGAGGTCAAGTCTGTCAGATGGGCCTTGGTGTGATTTTGTGGCTCCGTGACCTCTGACACTCTGACCTCTACAGCAGACAGAAGCATCATGTATTCTGACCTCGGCGTGGTCCAGCTCTGATCACTGACTCGGTGTGAAACAGGCCTCAGAAGTTCTGTTGCAGGAAGTTGCTCGTAGTTCTTCCACTTTAACTCTTATTGTATTTTTGGTATATTTTTACTGCCCTTTGAGGTTCATTTGGTTCTTTGTTGTAACTTTAATTTTGTCTGAAATAGACAAATAAACTTTACTAGCTATTGCATGTGTGTGCAGTTTTTTTTCTGTGTACTGAGCATTCACATTATATCAAGATTTTCACCAAACTTCATGCACATGACAACTTTTATGACCCTTTTAGAGCTTGTTTGGACCCTTCAAATCCAATTAAAGAGCATGCATTAAAATAAAAGGATAAAGATAATAAAAAGATTAGGTTTTTATCCTCCAATAAGTTATCCACATATTAACACACCTGATCCTTGATACTGTAATTCAATATTTTAAGGTTGAAATATATTTATCCGTCATACTTCAGACCCTTTTTTTAGCTTGTTCAGACCCTTTAAATCCAATTAAAGAGGATACATTCAAATAACAAGAGCCTGACTTTCAGGCCCTGTCACTTTACCAAGACAGAAGAAAATAAACACCAAAACGGGTTTCAAATCAAGGAGATGTCATTTATTTTCATAGAAGGTAAGTTTTAGTATTCCAGACAGTTATCCATACATTAACACATCTGAATTTTGATGATTTAATTCAACATCTTAAGGTTGAAATCCACTTATCCCTCATACCTCCAGAGCAGAGAAACCACAACACTGACCCACAGAAAGCATGAAGTGCTCAGAGAGTGCCCTCTAGAGGACGTGGTGTTTACTGCAGCTGTAGTCCCAGGAGCAGCTGTAGTCCCAGGAGCAGCCGTGCTGAGCACCCGGGCCTGTCCCACACATGTCCCTGCATTTCCTGCTCTGTCCACAATAGTCAGCTCTACGCTCCGTGAGCAGCAGGAGGCGCTGTAGGTGACCACGGTGATGTTCTCGCCCCCTGATCCAGTCACTGTGCTGGTGTTGAGGGTCCCGTTTCCTGTGCGGACGGTGATCCTGTCGATGCCTGTTCCACTGACGCCGTCTGTGAGGTTGGCGATGAAGGTCCAGGTGGAGGCCGCACAGAGTGATGCAGAGGACGGGCAGCTGCTGGATGGGCTGACCTCCTGGCACACGGGGCGGGTGACATCTGTAACCTGGAGGCATCAACAGGAGGTGGTAAGAAACACAGGATGAGGGAATCAGACCTGTTTGAGAAATGAAAGCAAGAACACGGATACGGAGACCTTGATGTTTGAGAAAGGTTCCTCCTTCAGTCTAAACCTGTGTGTACCTGTTACCCCTCCTCTCTGTGCTCTGTGATTGTGTTTGTGTGGAGGCCACAGATCATCAGGCTGATTTAGAGCAGCTACAGGAGGTGTCCAGCAGCCAATCATCCAGTGAGCCAATGGCCATTCTCACCTTAAGAAGCCCAAGATGCTGCAGAGACGGGGAGCATTTCAACACAGCCTGCCTGTCAGCTGGATCCCCTTTTTGTTAGTTAGAAAATAATTCACTATCCTGAGTTTTGGGAGGTCCTGTCATGAAAGGGCAAGAGTTTAAGTGTTCTTTACTTCTTTTGTTTTGTTATAGTGTCCTTGTTTATATTTAGAGTCATTTATCTTTATGTTTATGGATATTCAGTTTCTGGTAGTTTTGAATTTTGAATGTTCCAGAAAGGTGTTGTGTTCATACAGGATAAAAACCTCCATGTATGTGCTGAGTCTGGGTCCTGTCTCTTTTCTGGATCTGATGATCCAGAATAGTATCTTTTACAGGGGTTGTGGAAAAGCCACTGTTGTAACTGAGCTGCTTGGTGGAGGTCTGTGCTCTCTGAGTGCTTTTCTAGTTTATTGTGTTGCTTCCCCTCTCCCCTAACTCAGCCGGGTCATAACAGTACCATACACCTAAAGGGATTGTTCAGTATTTCTGAAGTTGGGTTGCATCAGGGACTTGGCGAGCCTCCCAGCAGAGCTGCACCTTTAAAGAGGACAAGCTGAGACTGCAGCCATCAGGCATTAGTCCTGGTTTGGCTCATGATTTCTGAAAACTCCAGTCTGGTCATAGAAGTCGGCTGGATAGGAGTTGATTTTCGTTTTATTCTCACCCTGGCAGCCACAGAGAGCCTGATCGCAGTGTAGTTGATGTCGGTGCCATCTTCATTTTCTGCCTCGATGGTGAGGGTGACATCTGTTCCTGATGCAGCGCTGTCCGGCACAGTCAAAGTGACGGTGCCGTTGGCTCTGCCTCTGGTGCCCTCTGTCACACTGACAGTGCTGGGTGATGTCAACATGTAGCCGCGGTCGTTGTTGGCTCGTATTGTGAACGTCGCTGTCGCAAAGTCATCGATGACTCCATTGGTGGTCGCAGCAACTGTGAATGGGATGGAGATGGTGGAGCCTGGTTCTACACTGGTGATGTTGGCTTGGTTCTGTGAGAGAGAACGTTAGCATTAGCAGTAGAAGCTTTAGCTCAATGAGTGAGTAACAGTTTAAACCATAAATGCTGATCAGAAGAGTGACTGATCAATCAATCGATCAATCCATCTTTATTTGGATAGCACCAGTTCATAACAATTGTTATCTCAAGACACTTTACAAGAGAGCAGGCTGAAGACAAACTCTTTATTTTATGGATAAACACATATATGCAGAGATACATATAAAAACACACATATACATATATATGCAAAGACAAACATCCCACACCCAGCATGAATCCATCATGGTGGCAAGAAAAAACCTCTGTTTAGCAGCAGGAAATCTTGAATGTGGATCCCAGTCTCAAGATGAACAGCAAATCCACACGATGCTGTGTTGGGTGTGTGGGTGAAGGGAGGGAGGTGGGTGGAGACAAGTGGACTAAAGTAAGAACTAAAGCTAGTGACAGATCCATGGACCAATCATAGTCTTAATCATATTTGTCTGTGCTGAATATAAATTTACGAGAGGTTAGCTCCTTAAGATGCAGCAGCTGGTTTTCAGGAGGGACCAAATGTATAATGTAGAGATGACTGACGTTGAATAATACAACAGCTTCAAAATAAGAATTTATAAGTGATGTAATCTCTGCTGATAATTGACTGATCTGTGCTGTTGATTGACATGCATTGATTAGTGAAGGTCGCTATGAGTGGAAACAGAAGATGATTGAACTCACAGTCACAGAGATGCTGGAGGTCCTGATCTGTGTGGACCCCTGCCTCTGGAAACTGCTCCCTGTAGTCCTGGAGGTGGCGCTGCTGTCCTCTCCTCTCAGACGAACCACATATGCACCGGCCGGGACTTCACTGAATGTCACCAAGAAGTTTTCATCACCCATCAACTGTGAGGAGAGAAACTGAGAGGATCAGATCACTGCTTCATTTACAATGAGGCCAAAGCTTTCTGCGGGACACTGAAGGCAAACAGAAAATTATTCATTCATTTATTTTCTATACTGACTATCTCTTTTGGGGTTGCGGGGAGGGGGGGGGGCTGGAGCCTATCCCAGCTGTCATCGGGCGAGAGGCAGGGTACACCCTGAACCGGTCGCCAGTCGATTGCAGGGCAACATATAGAGACAGACAACCATTCACGCTCACACTCATACCTAAGGGCAATATAGAGTGACCAATTAACCGGATGAGCATGTTTTTGGTCTGTGGGAGGAAGCCGGAGTGCCTGGAGAGCACCCACGCATGCGCGGGAAGAACATGCAAACTTCACACAGAAAGGCCCTGCCCGACCCGGGAATCGAACCGGCAACCTTCTTGCTGTTAGGCACGTGCACTACCTGCTGCACCACCGTGCCACCCTACAGAAACTTAACTGATCATTTAGAGATTTGGTGCCAAAATGGTGTTTACATAAGGACATAACCAGAACTCAGTCAGACCTCAGATGATGAGGTATCAGGTCTCAGGGAAACCTCTGTCACATGTAAATAGAAAAGTCCTCAATAATGCAGAGTCAGAAAACTGGTTTAAGACAAAAAGATGTCAGAGAGAAAAGCTGTGGAGTAAAAGAGCAGGAGATACAGACTTTAATGAAGTAGAAAGCACTCGGAGAGCGCAAACCAAGGAAGCTCACATATTGCTGTTGCATCTATAAGCAATAGGTCCATGATAAAGTTACCATCATAATATGATTCATTGGCCCTGAAAACCCACACCTAGTGCTCTGAATCATGTTGATATCTTTATAAGTTAGACAGTGATTGAGCAAAAATGATCCTTTGCTGATGGTAGTTATCTGGTTTCCCACCAAAATCTGATCATTTCTAGGTTGGTCCATTACCAACATCTCCTGAAAAATTTCAGCAAAATCCGTCCAGACAGACAGACAAACAAACCTCACTCTAGATGATTGACTTGGTGTTTTCAGTTCTTTTCATGTTTTAAATTCAACATACCTGCAGCGATCCGTTGACCTCTGTTGGCCCTGAGCTGTCACACAGTTTGACCTCTGTGACCTTTACTGTGTCCGTTCCTGTCACTGTGACCAAGAGGTTGATGACACCCCCTGAAAGTCCCATCAAGGGGAGAAAGTGTTATTGTGAGTGGACAATGATCTGTACATTTCATTTTAATCAGTTTTACTGCAATGACAGGTTGTCATGTTGACATCTGGATTTGTTTTTGTAAACTTATGAGGGAAAAGACGAGTGTTATCATCCTGAAGGACTTAAAATATGACATGAATTAATTTTTAATTCAAGTTGTGTTTACAGGAGAACAGAGAACACACAGTATATGGATGCCTGATTCCTTCAGGCATCTTTACCTTGTTGAAGCCCTTTTCACGGTGCATTTGCACAGACACTGCACTAAAGCTTTGTCATCATTATTCTAGCCCTGAATTTCCACATAGTTTGTGTATGTGGTGTCCAGTCCACTCTGTGGCTTTGCTTGGACTGGCAGCACATGTCCTCACCCTCTTGAAGCACATTTGGAGTGCTGCGCAGCAGTGCAGCCACAATTAGCTCGAATAAAGAGAAGATCACTGGAAAACTACAACTTCACCAGGAAACTGTGAGATCACCAGATAACATGAAGGGCAACCATATTTTCTGAACTATTTTTGTTGTAAATTCTGGAAAGGGAGGGTCAAGATCTTAACATTCAAACAGATATAAAAACTTTGGCTCAGAATCCAAAATGACAGCACAAGCTGACAAATACATTTACCATAAACTCAACTTATTTTTAAGCGGGTGAATCAGAAATTTGGGAAACCTTATGTTCCAGAATGTTGACATACAGACATGGACAAAATTGTTGGTAACCTTCCATTAAAGAAAGAAAAACCCACAATGGTCACTGAAATAACTTGAAACTGGCAGAAGTAATAATAAATAAAAATTTACTGAAAATTAACTAATGAAAATCAGACATTGCTTTTGAATTGTGGTCCAACAGAATAATTTTAAAGAACAAAATAATGAAACTGGCCTGGACAAAAATGATGGTACCCTTAACTTCATATTTTGTTGCACAGCCTTTTGAGGGAATCACTGCAATCAGGCTCTCAGTGAGACTTCTGCACCTGTCCACAGGTATTTTGGCCCACTCCTCATGAGCAAACTGCTCCAGCTGTCTCAGGTTTGAAGGGTGTCTTCTCCAGACTGCATGTTTCAGCTCCTTCCACAAATGTTCAATAGGATTTAGATCAGGGATCATAGAAGGACACTTCAGAATAGTCCAATGTTTTGTTCTGAGCCATTCTTGGGTGTTTTTAGCTGTGTGTTTGGGTCATTATCCTGTTGGAGGACCCATGACCTGTGACTGAGACCAAGCTTTCTGACACTGGGCAGCACATTTGGCTCCAGAATGCCTTGATAGTCTTGAGATTTCATTGTACCCTGCACAGATTCAAGACACCCTGTGCCAGATGCAGCAAAGCAGCCCCTTCTTTACACTTTATTCCCAGCACTGGGCTCGCCATCTCAAACAAATGGGCTTAAAGATCTGATGTCACAGTGGTAGGGTGTCACACTGGTAGGTTATGTGTATAATTATGATTCTAAATGATCCAAATAAAATATTGATTGAAAGTAAGTTTGATCATGTTCTGACCTGAGAGGGGGCGCCCCTCCTTCAGACTGAAATCCCCATGAGGGCCTTCATGAGCCTCCACCAGGTTGAAAAAAAAGTTCACTGAGCTTTGACCTGAAATACACAAAAAACATCAATGAACAGGACTAACTTATCACATCTAACAGAGCAAGAACTAAAATATTATGAATTCATCGGCCAGGCTACTGACCTGTGACCTTCACAGAGTAGGGACTGTTAGAATCAACGCTGATTTCCCATAATCCTGTTTGATTTTCAGAGCTGAGGCTCAAACGGCGAAGGTTTCCAGCTGTGATTAAAGATGCCAGCGGACCACTGGCCTGATCAGAACTCTGAGAGACACCTGGGAGAGGGGAAAACATTATAAAAATGTATGTAGTAGCCTAAAAAATGTATGATTTTTGTTTTTAATGTGACAAAAGAAAGAAGAAACTACGAGATGAATTTAGGTGCAAGCTGGGAGCACACAACCCTGACATGATGAAGCCAAAAGTGTCTGATCATCTTTATAATATTGATTATTAAATTTTTATATAATGTAAGTTAGCAAATTTATTTCTTCTTTAATCTACAAACCCCAAGTCCAATGAAGTTGGGATGTTGTGTAGAACAATTATATTAAATTAAAAAACTACACAGACAAGATATTTAATGTTCAAGCTGATCATCTTTTTTTTGTTGTTTTGCAAATATTTGCTCATTCTGAATTTGATGGCTGAAACACAACCCAAAAAAGCTGGGACAGTGACAACAAAACACTGGGAAATTTGAGGAATGCTCAAAGTGGCACGGCTGAAAACCAACACTGAATGCCTGTGACCTTCAATGCCTTAGGTGGCAATGCATTTAAAACCAGCATCATTCAGGATATCATCACATGGGCTCAGGAAAACCATCGTCAGTTAACACAGTTCATCTCTACATCTACAAGGTCAAACTCTACCATGTAAAGACAAAGACAAATATCAACAACACCCAAAAACACCACTGGCCCAATTCCAATAAAGCTGGGACGTTTTACAAAACATCCCAGCTTTACTGGAATTGAGCTTTGTAGGGTTTGTAGTATCAATCTCTGCTATCAAGCTCTGGGTGACTTTTGGGATGTCAAATTTATTAAGTGATTATTTATGAAAAATCATGACTGGTAGTCTCTTGTTTTGTAAAACAATGAATTATTAAAAAGAAAAAACAGAATTTTCCTGCAGCAGGAGACCATGGTAGAGTTTACCTGCAGGGTTGGTGAGACTGAAGGTGAGGGAGGAGGCTCCTGTGATGTAAACAGTCATGTTTTGTAGACCCCCATCAACAGTAAAATTGAAATTATCCGGCGTGCCAGGATTCTTCACCACCTGGAAAACTGTTACCTGATACAAGAGGTGACAGAATCAGAAAAATTAACCACAAACACTTCAGTGAAAACATGATCAAATTTAACAAGTTTTAATGTCTGACCAGAGCGCTGGCTGATGAATCCAGGATGACACTTGTGGCCAGAGAAAGGTCAGACTTGGTGACCTCTATGCTCTGACCTCCAGAAGCTCGAGCGAGGTCACGGTACAGCTCAGTGTCTGATTGGCTCAGAACGCGTGAGGTCCCACCCATCAGACCTCTGTGGCGCCGGCGGCTGGACAGGACATCTGTTAACAAGAATGTGACCTGCAGATATGAGGAGGGAAAAAGCACTTCTTAGAGTTTTATTAGTTCACTCGTGTGTTACAGAAGAGTACAACAACAGCAACAGAGGCCTCCTGCCTTCCTGACAACAACACCAGTCTCCCCTGGCTTGGTCCACCTGCCATCTCCCAGCCGGTCTGATCTGGCATCCGGTCCATCCAGGAGGATGACCAGGATTGGCCCAGGCTTGGTGCCATACTAAAAGTTCAGATCTCCTCCACACCCGCCCCTTGAGAATCCTGGACTGTTATCTTGGGGAAAAAGCATAAAAGAGCCATTCCCGCTCTCCTCCATCTGAAACTACTTCACCTGCTGTTACCATTCAGCTGGATAATACGTTTGAGGTGCTTGGAACCAACATCAATCAATCAATCAATCTTTATTTGTATAGCGCCAATTCATAACAAGTGTTATCTCAAGACACTTTACAATAGAGCACAAAGCTCTTCATATTATGGATACACATATATGCATAGATACATATATACATATAAAAATACACATATACATATATATACAAATATATACATCCAACACCCAACATGAATCCATATAGCCAATCATGAATCCCTCCATCATGGCAGCAAGAAAAAACCTTCTGTTAAGCAGCAGGAAATCTTGAATGTGGACCCCAGTCTCATGATGAACAGCAAATCCACACGATGCTGTGTTGGGTGTGTGGGCAAAGGGAGGGAGGTAAGTGGAGACAAGTGGACTAAAGTAAGAACTAAAGCTAGTGACAGATCAATGGACCAATCATAGACCTGTCGTCGTCAAATTTGTTTCTGCTGCAAACAAATTTATTAGAGGAGGGTCCTCATGTCTGTGTGGTTGTGGTGAAAAATTTTATAGAAGTATAATCAATAAAAGTCTTACTGGAAGTAAGAATTTATGGTAGTGATGAACTCATGGGTGCCCAGACCACAAGTGCATCCCTACCATATTTGTCTCCGTTAAGTATAAATGTATTAATGGTAGACCTCTTGAGATGTGACACCTCATTTTCAGGAGGGATCTCATGTCCATGTGGAGCTAAAGATAGTTACTATAGATGTATCAACCATGGATAGAATGATCATGTTAATATCAACATTAACAGCTATAATGATTATGAACTGGAGTGAGATGGCCAAATATGTGTTATGTCTGTAATTGTAGTTATTGAGGCTTCGTGACTCCACAGCAGCAGGCAGTCTCCACCAAGGATCCCAGGCAACCTAAAAGATAAGAGCCAGAGACGAGTACAGGGGCAAACAGAAAGGGGCAGAGACAGATATGGAGAGAGAGTGTGAGAGAGAGAGGGATAGAGCCCAGTGTGCCAGATCCCCCCGGCAGTCTAAGCCTATTGCATCTTAACTATATGTCTAAACTATGGACTATGAGCTGGTCCCTAACTGAAAGCTTTATCAAAGAGGAATGTTTTAAGTCTAGCCTTAAAGGTAGAGAGGGTGTCTGCCTCCTGAACCGTGGTCGGTAATTGGTTCCAGAGAAGAGGAGCCTGATAACTGAAGGCTCTACCTCCCATACTACTTCTAGAGACTGATGGAACCACGAGCAGGCCAGCATTTTGGGAGCGTAATGTTCTAGAGGGGTTGTACAGCACTACAAGCTCTTTGAGGTAAACTGGTGCCTGTCCACTGAGAGCTTTATAGGTGAGAAGAAGAATCTTAAATTCTATTCTATATTTAATGGGAAGCCAGTGCAGAGAGGCTAATACTGGAGTAATGTGGTCTCTTCTCCTAGTTCTAGTCAGTACACGTGCTGCAGCATTTTGAACCAGCTGAAGCGTCTTAAGCGACTTACTGGGACAGCCTGAAAGAAGAGAATTACAGTAGTCCAGTCTAGAGGTAACAAAAGCATGGACAAGCTTTTCAGCATCGCTCTGGGACAGGATAGGCCTAATTTTAGCGATGTTACGAAGATGAAAAAAGGCTGTTTTTGAAATTTGCTTTATGTGACAGTTAAAGGATAGATCCTGATCGAATAGAACCCCAAGATTTCTAACAGTTGTGCTTGGCGTCAGGCTAATGCCATCTAGGGCACTTAAATCATTAGAAAAGATTTCTCTAAGGTGTCGAGGGCCCAGCACAATGATCTCTGTCTTGTCTGAGTTAAGAAGAAGAAAATTTTGGGCCATCCATGTCCTAATGTCCTTTAGACACGCGTCTAGTTTAGATAACTGATTTGTCTCACCTGGCTTCATCGATACATACAGCTGAGTATCATCAGCGTAACAATGAAAATTAACGGAGTATTTCCTCATGATATCACCGAGGGGAAGCATATAAATGGAGAAGAGAATTGGACCTAGCACAGAGCCTTGAGGAACTCCGTAACTTACTTTAGTGTACACAGAGGACTTGTTGTTCACGTGTACAAACTGGTATCTATCAGATAAGTAGGACTTAAACCAATTTAAGGCAGTCCCTGTAAACCCGAGTAATACCTCTAATCTCTGTATAAGAACATCATGATCAATGGTGTCAAAAGCCGCACTAAGATCTAATAAAACAAGTACTGAGAGAAGTCCCTCATCTGAAACTGAGAGTAGGTCGTTAGTTACTTTAACTAGAGCAGTCTCTGTGCTGTGATGAGCTCTAAATCCTGACTGAAAGTCCTCAAAAAGGCTGTTGTCTTGAAGGAAGTCACATAGCTGATTAGCCACTACTTTCTCCAGGATCTTTGAAGTAAATGGAAGGTTTGATATAGGCCTGTAGTTAGCCAATGTTCCCGAATCGAGGTTAGGTTTTTTAAGGAGAGGTTTGATTACAGCTACTTTAAAAGACTGTGGCATGTAGCCTGTTGATAGAGATATATTTATTGTCTCCAGCAGGGATGGACAAACTAGGGGAAAGACCTCCTTGAACAGTTTAGTTGGGATCGGGTCTAAAAGGCAGGCAGATGGTTTGGAGGAGGAGACAAGAGAATTTAGCTCCTGAAGGCTAATTGTAGAAAAATGATCTAACGCAGGTCTGACTACAAGTAATGGTACGGTAGGTTCAGGTGAAAGCAGCCAACGTATATCGAGCATTAACATGCAGCTCCCCCTATGGTCCAGCCCCGGCACAGACAAAGTTTCCGTCAGTTCTGAGGGGAGCCTCAGTCCAATGACCCGCAGCCGCTGGACACCATGCACCGCTACAACTCCGCTCATCCTGGGGAACCGGCTCCATGCCCTCAGGTGAGCCTCGACAACAGCCTACAACACTGGTCATTGAACAGATATTCCCACACTTCCAACAGAAAGGGTCTGGAGAAGAGATTGCCCAGATCTAACTCAGGATTTTGACTGGAATGAAGTGTGGTCCAGCATTCATGAAGCATCACGCAACCCATACCATCAGCAAATTCATTTCAATTTTCTTCACAGAATATACCTCACCCCTGTTAAACTTCATCGCATGAAAATTATTAATGATTGTCTTTGCAACCTGTGCTCTTTAAAAGCTCAGGGCAGGTTTACCCACATGTTCTGGGACTGTCCTCCTGTTGGACAACTATGGAACAATGTGGCATCCAAACAACACTGCCTGGCCAAAAAAAGTCGCCACCACAAAAAATGGTCACACACTAATATTTTGTCTGACCGCCTTCAGCTTTCATTACAGCACACATTGTTGTGGCATTGTTTCAATAAGCTTCTGCAATGTCATAAGATTTATTTCCATCCAGTGTTGCATTCCTTTTTACTCCAAGATCTTGTACTGATGATGGGAGAGTCTGACCACTGCACAAAGCCTTCTCCAGCACATCCCAAAGATTCTCAATGGGGTTAAGGTCTGGACTCTGTGGTGGCCAATCCATGTGTGAAAATGATGTCTCATGCTCCCTGAACCACTCTTTCACAATTTGAGCCCCATGAATCCTGGCATTGTCGTCTTGGAATATGCCCGTGCCATTAGGAAGAAAAAATCCGTTGATGGAATAACCTGGTCATTCAGTATATTCAGGTAGTCAGCTGACCTCATTCTTTGGGCAATAATGTTGCTGAACCTAGACCTGACCAACTGTAGCAACCCCAGATCATAGCACTGCCCCCACAGGCTTGGACAGTAGGCACTAGGCATGATGGGTGCATCACTTCACCTGCCTCTCTTCTTACCCTGATGCTCCCATCACTCTGGAACAGGGTAAACCTGGACTCATCAGACCACATGACCTTCCTCCAGGACAGTTCTTAATCCAATTTTAGTAGTTTCTGCAATCTCCTTAGATGTTTTTTTCTGCTTGATGCATGCCAATGATTTGACCCTTCTTGAACAGACTAACATCTTTTCCATGAACACAGGATGTGTCTTTCAACATGGTTGTTTAAGAAATGAGAAGCTACTCATTGCATCAGCTGGGATTTAATAACTTGTTGCCAGCTGAAAGACAATCGCCCATGCAGTAATTATCCAATAGGAGGCTCGTACCTATTTGCTTAGTTAAATCCAGGTGGCGACTTTTTTTTGGTTATGAATGACCTGTCAGCTCTCAATATTTCCATTCTCAAAAAGCGTGTTATTTTTGACGGACTGACAGCCCAGAAAATGATGGCTACTCACTTTAAGCTACCTTACTCTCTCTTAATCAAAGCTTGGACTCTTTCTTTTTGGTTGTTGTTTAAACGGAACTTTGCCTGAATTAATGGCAGAGCACTATGAATCCCTGGCGTAGCACTGCTGATTCTCTGAAAAAGATGATTTAAGATTAGTTTTCTACCACGTGCTCTCTGATTCCTGTGTCTCTTGATGTCAAGTCTCTTATGTTCTGTTTTGTATGTTTTGTGTGTGTCCTGTGGATATGTGTCTGTCTCTGTCTGTGTGTGTGTATTTGCACATTATGTATGTTTTGTTTTTATAATAATAAAAATCATAATAATAATAATAATAATAATAATAATAATATTTATTATTATTATTCCCTTAGAGTCTTAGCATGCTTCTTTTTTTTACTTTGCTGAAAAAACTTTAATAAAAATTTGATCACAAAAAAAAAAACACTGGTCATTGGTGACTCTTCAGGCATGTCCCATCTGGATCAGCTACAACATGCAGTTTTCCTGGAGCCACTTTCCGTGATATCACCACAAGAGTTATTAAGGTGCTTACCAGTAAACCAGAGATCACCAGTATAAAGGTGCGTACACACCAAACGCGACTTGAGCGTCCTCGGCGACCACTCTCCATGGTACCATCAGTCTCTAAAAATAGTATGAAGGTAGAGCTTTCAGTTATCAGGCTCCTCTCCTCTAAAACCGTTTACCGACCACGGTTCAGGAGGAGACACCCTCTCTACCTTTAAGGTTAGACTTAAAACATTCCTCTTTGATAAAGCTTTCAGTTAGGGACCAGCTCAGGCCCGGACCAGCACATGGCTCATAGTTAAGCTGCAAATAGGCTTAGACTGTCTATTTAGACTGTCTTATTATTGGTCCCTTGTCCTTGCCCCTCACACCCTTTGGCCTGCTCTATTGTAAAGAGTCTTGAGATAACACTTGTTATGAATTGGCGCTATACAAATAAAGTTTGATTGATTGGCTCATGTTACTCTTCAGGTTTAAACTTGCTTTCTGACATTTCCATTAATTTCAAATATAATCTGCCTGTCTCTAAAATTATTGTTGAGTTTGCAAGATACCCGTCAACATTTGACATTTTTTTCTTATAGTTTCTGCATTCAATTTTTATCAACAATTCGACTTTTCTCAAAATCGAATTTTGACACACAACAGAAACCTGATTGAGTGTGACAATGTGACAGTGTTCCTGCATCTAGATGCTAGAATATCATAAAAGATCTTAAAACAGCAAGAATGGTCATGAAAAAGTCAAACTCTTACCACAGACTTGCTGTTCTCTATGAGGGCAGTGATGGTGCCTCTCAGATGACTGTCTTTAGCTGGAGCGTCGGTGAAGACAAAGATCTCAGAGGAGGGCGGGGCTGCAGCGAGGGCGAGCTGTTAGAAATGACATTTGTAAAGTAAAAGTGTTATTTTAGGGGGACGTCTCTCGTTTGGTCTGATTTTGTGGTCTTTTACTTATGCAGCCTGTCAGTTATTCATCAATAAAAAACTTAACAGCCAAATCAGACTGAATGATTGTTTCTGTTATTTTTAAGGCATGATGTCAGACTGTGATTAAAACTATCCACCAAGTCTGATCGTGGATCCAGAGGAGGCACTGGGGTGGTTTGTGTGGTAGATCGATCCTGCCTTCAGTTTCATTCTGTCATAACTTCAGGATATTTTTCTCCTCCTTAGTAAACATTTGTACTCTGAATAAATCATGAAGATGGTTAAAGCAGTTGTAAAAGACCTGCAGTCCGGACAGGCTGAGCTCTGGGTCGTCTCCCCCTCCACTTGCTGACAGTTTGTTGATGTTTTCTTTGAAGACGTCAGCGTCAGTGGTCAGGACCAATGGTCCAAAACCTGGAAACAAGAAGGCTTGGATTTAATTTCCACTAGGGGTGAACGATTTTAGGAAAAGATCGAATTGGAATTTTTTTGGCGGATATTGTGATTTCAATTTTCTTCAAATCAAGCTTCAATGCAATATTCACTATGTTTACAGTATAGACAACAGTAAGGAAACCAATGATCAAATGCACATAACACATTATTCATCATCTAATATTGATGATAAACAATCGGTTTTCTTATTTAAGGGAAACTCCAACTTCTACTCCTAAACAGGCTTTGTATTGTTGACCTGCTCATCAGCACTTCCATAAATGTAAATTACCTGCAAATTTGTAAAATACTATATGTGAAATAGTTAACACAAAAGATCCTGGGTCAGTCAGTGGTGCTGCAAAAAATTGCAACTTTGGCGATCGCATGATTGTGTTGTCTGAAATTGCAATTTTGATCCGAAAGCGATAAATCGTTCAGAACTAATTTCCAGTAACGCTTCAAAAACTCAGACCAAGGCAAATGTGCTTGTCTGTTTTCAAGTCAGAAATATCTAAAACCCTTATTCTAATCCTGAATCGCTTCACAGGCCCTGATAAATACCTTACTTCAAGGAATGAAAAGCAAAAATAAGACATTGAACTTCTTGTAATGATAAGAAAATATCTGCCAATAAAACAAGCAAGCTTGACTCAGTCAGGGTCTAAAACTGAGGTTTAATATCTGATCTGGAAAGAACATTTTACTTTAAGACAACCTTTAAGTTAAATCTGTCTCATCTGATTGGTAGATTATTTTACTTGTTACAAGCAACTTGGCCTTATTTTTAGTTTTTATTTATTCAAATAAGATCTTAATCCAGACATGTCAGGAACTTGTGTCTTAGAATAAGTCTAGTGAGGTATTTTTGACTTGAAATTGGACAAATACTACCACCCATATCTGAGTTCTTGCAGTGTGTAACACATTTTATTTTTAATTTTTATATTTTTGCATATTCCACTGTGAACACATAACCTTTACCAGTGTGTTACCTGGGTCGTTGAAAGGTACCAGTATGTAGACAGAGGGCTCCTCCGGCGTTCCCCTCTTACTGTCAATGATCTCGAAGGAAACCCTCTTGGCCTCTGCAATGTCATCACTCATGCTGCCTGTGGTGTCGATTACAAAACACAGCGCAGAGGACTGGGACAGGCCCATCAGCCTGCAGACAAGAGACGGACAAACAACAGCTGAGGGACCCTGACTCTGTTTCTGAATGACCAAATGAGAATTTGGGAGCATTATTGAATTTGATCTTTCTAGGAACCCTGGTGACAATAGTTCTTTGAGCTCATAAAAAATATGAAATGATGGCTTAATGTTCAAGAAAAGCTCGTCTGTAACTGTAAGGATCATGCATTCGTGGAATGAGACACACCCTTGGCTTAGGTGAATCAGACATGTACCTCTGAAAGTTTATGTCTCCAATGACCACTCTGATGTCCTCCAGGACCTCCATTGTGGCCTTCACAGCCACATCAGCAGCTTCACGGTGAAGGAAGCCGTGACTCGACCCCACGGTGTCTTTGTTGATGCCTCCCACAGGGTCCTGTCTGCTGGTCCGGTCAAAAGTTCCACCATGGCTGCATTTACCTCAGGAGATAAACAGATGTGTATTTAAAATGTTACTAAAGTGAAAGTAAAGTGTTCTGATTCTTCAAGTTACCTGCAGGTTTGTCTGAGGAGAGGACGCTGAAGTATCCTGAGGTGAGAAGGCCCTGCTGCTGCAGAGAGGGTAAAATGTTGTCTGTGCAGTTTCCTCCTGTGCAGTTTCTACAGGTCGGAGTGTCAATGTCTAAAATTTAAAATAAATAATTAATGACATATCGTATTATATGACTTTTACAGTATTTAGCTCCCACCCTCAGTGACTGTTGTGAAGTGCAGACACATGGGTCATCTGCCCACCTCTTCCTGTTTTCTTTAACTAAAGCTGACCATCATTTAATCAGAAACGTTCTGTACTTCTGTATTTTCAAGATTAAAAATGGGATTAAAAAGGGATGTCCGACTGATGCTAATTTAGCCCTGCTACTATTGGACTTGTAAGTACATGATGATTTATTCAAATAGAAACATGATCAGACTGTACCTTATCAGTCCACATGGTTTATTTGTCTCTTAGGACGTCCTGTCGGCTCGCTTCTCTTCCCTCTGTATGTCAACAAACGCACGTTGGTGTGAGGCGCTCTGTTTTACGACCGCGCAGTTACAGTCAACGACCACAGAGGCCCCTAGAGAGCTAAAAAGCCGGAATCTTACTTAGTGCTGCTTTAAGGCGAAAGAGGAAAAGGCCCATCCAGACTGTTACCAGCTCAAAGTTCAAAAGCCAGTATCTGTGATGGTATGGGGGTGTGTTAGTGCCCATGGCATGGGTGACTTGCACATCTGTGAAGGCACTTTTAATGCTGAAGGTACGTACAGGTTTTGTTAATGTCTGGCCCAGACTGTTAAGCAACTGAAGTTGGCTAAGAATTCAGCCAACAAAGCTTCAACAGTTAGCGGCCTCACCTCACTCAATGTGGCCCACCACTCATATCCCCCCCTAATTTGGCCGAGGATCGTCCCGTGTCTTGACAGGCAGCCAATCAGATCCTCCGGCTCAGGGCAGGTGGAATGTTTTTGGGTCTACCACGTGACTTTTTTGTTCCATAACCCTCATGATCTTTTAAGAAGTTTAAAATGACTGTCTTACTGCGTCCAACCTCAGCAGCAATGGTGCACTGCGAAAGGCCTTTCTTATGCAGCTCAACAATCTGCGTTCAAAGACGGAAAGCTTTTTTACCTTGCTGTGATTTTATCTCTAAATATATTTTATGATGCATTAAAATATAATACTTGGTATAAGTAAAAACTACATTTGGAAACAATAGTAGAGGCAATATATTTGTGCTTTAAAACTGGTAAACATTCATTCTTTTATTGCATTAAAAAGAAGCTTATGTTGGTTTTAGTCCTGTGCCATGCTCAACAAAATATAACACTGGAAAAAAACTTAATGTGTTCCTCTTTTAATCAAAGTTGTCCACCCCTGGTTTAGAGGAAAGGTGATGTAACGCAGTAGTGAACATGCCCCTGTCCCAGCTTTTATGGGACATGCTGCATGCCTTCGATTCAAAATGAGTGAATATTTGCGAAACAAAACAATGAGGTTTATCAGTTTGAACATTTATTATCTTGTCTTTGTTGTGTATTTAATTGATTGTAGGTCAAAAAGGATTGAAAATCACTGTTTTCTAATGTCCCAACGTCATTGGAATTGGGTTTTGTATTTGAGCAGGGTCTTTCACTAGTAAGAGGTCATGACAGGGTTGGTATTTGTTAGCAGACATCTGAAAGACATGCAGATCAAGTCCAGTGTTCTTTCTCACTCATGCAGACAGTCAGAATGTCCAAACAGCAGATCTGGACAGGAGACTGATGTTTCTTACCTGCTAGGTTCTCAAGAGCTTCATCCGGTCTGATCAGAGAGCTGAAAGGGGCAGTGTTCCCCTGCTCCACCCAGTTACTGTGGCTGTAGAAATCCTAAACATTCAGAATATGAGATGCAATTTTTCACACTGCTGTCTGTTATTGTTTCAATTGTGTATGTGGTTGTTAGTCTAACCTGTAGGGTGTGACAGGTCTGTCCAAGCTTCCATCTTGCAGTGACGAAGTTCTGGAGCTTCACACTTTCCTTTACAGCAGAAACACCTCAGAGAAGAGCAGAGAACAGAGCATTAGATGTTTAATACATATATATACAAACAGAAATGAACATATACATCAGTGTTATACCCATAGATAACATCTTGCTTCAATTACTGATAGAAATACTCCCCAAATACGTTTGGAAATGTTATTTTGGTTGATTATTTCTCCCCTTTAACACCAAATGATGTTGTGTTTTATAGCATTAGAAAGGCTGATAAGTCACCTTTACAACTGACTTAAACCTCCTCAATTTAATCTGCTAATCTTTAAATCAGAGAGGATAATGTTGCAAAATTTGACAGAAATCCCTTACAGAATTTTTGACATATTAAGTTCTCAAGCAGATTGAGGGTGAAGGACATTCGACCTTGTCCCTCTAAAACCTCACAGGCCTGTCCTTGAGTCAAAGTAGACATTAGTATAAAAAGTAATTTTGAGATCTTAAGAAAGTGCTTCGAGCACCCAGCACAGACAAGTGATCAGGTAACTCCTAGACCATGACCTTTGAACACGACCTTGAAAATCTAGATGCTTTCATAGTGAAGCCATGGTTGTGTACCTGATGTAATGATGTCCTGTCCTCCCTCAAAGGTCTCATCATCAAAGTGATGCTCTCCGCTCAGAGCGAAGATCACATCCACCTTTGCGTTGCTGAGGTACATGTTGGCGATGGAGGACTGAAACTTGATGGAGGAGAGGAAAGAGGTGGAGGAGCACGCTCTCTGCACTTGGTCGCCTGTGAGGCTGTCGTCAATCTGACAAAAAAAGACAAAAACATGACAGATTACAACTGTTTAAAGAAACTGTCCTCTCAAAGTCCTTGTTCACATCGTCTGAATGTAGGAGGACAAAAATCACTTTAGACCACCAGATAACCAGACCAATGCTTGCATTGATCATCAGGGGGAATCTGGTCCAAAAATCAGGCTGATGATCTTGTAGTGTGAGCCCTGCTTTACAAGAATGCCATCTTCGTCTTAATGTTTTCCCACTATCATCAGCACCTCATCCTTGAGCTTGTTAATGTATTGTCCAGACACACAGTCTGTTAAAGGAATACAACAACATTTTTATTGTTTTCATGTCTTGCTCACTCCTGAGTCCATGACAAGCAGGTAGACTCCATTCTTTCAACTCTGCATGCAGTAACAAGGAAGAAACGGGCAGAGCTCACCCACTGCTAATTAGCTTAGCTCAAATACTGGGAGTCAGTGGGTAGTGTTAGCCTGCCTCTGTCAACATCAGATAAACTCTTCAGGAGCTCTAAACGGTCCTGTATGCTTGTTGTGATTTTTTTTTACCACATTATGTTACTTCATCTATTTTTAGACTTTAGCACTTTATTTAATTGTCGGAAGAAATACCATAATTTCCGGACTACAAGCCGCTACTTTTCTCCCACGCTTTGAACCCTGCTGCTTAAACAATGATACGCTTAATTTAAAGTTTTTTTTACATTACATCTAGCCTTGTCACATCAGATTTAATTTAGAGTTAAAAAAAATATTTCTGTGAAACATATATGTGTGTAAATATCTTGGGTTACAATGTGGACAGTGCCAGAGCATGTGAGTGTGTGGAGTAGAGCGATGAAATGTCCCACTCGCACACAGAGCTGTTCTTGAGCCCGCTCGTCCACTCAGAGGGAATGCACGCCAGTTCGCTAATAATCCCTTCACCTTCACTCAAATTTCAACCCTTTAGACGCACGTTGTGAGTGGTACTGGAGCAAAATTGGAGTGGAACCGGAGCTAAAAATAAGGTGACGCTCCAGCTTGTAAGAAAATAACGCTCAGCGCTCTGGCCAAAGTCCTTCCCCTCGCGCTCCCCTCCCCGATCAGCTCTTCTCACTTGACACCTGCGGCTTTTAGACAAGTGTGGCCTAGATGTACACATTTCTTTTAAGATTTAGTGGGTGCACCTTATATTCAGGTGGGCTCAATAGCTCGAAATTTATGGTACATACGAAACTAAACCCCTGGGTTCATGCACAAAACCACTGCGGATGTTCTTGTAAGTAGGTAAACAAAAGCATGACTTTGTCTGATGACTGGAGGCAAAGACAGGCTAGCTTTACCTGTTGATTCCCAGTGTTTGAGCTAAGCTAATTAGCGGTGGGCGTGCTCTGCCCGTCTCTTCCTTGTTACTGTAGCACTGTAAAATGAATGGAGTCTATCTGCTTGTAATGGGCTCAGGAGTGAGGCAAGACATGAAAAGAAAAAAAAAGTCGGTGTATCCCTTTAATGTGATAGCCTTACCGCCATGTTTGTTTACATCACAAACTTACAGTATGTATGAAAATAAGGTTTACTTTAGATGTAATAAAATACATTTAATGAAAAATTCAAACAGAATAATTCGATGTATGTCCCCCTTTTAGCTTCTGTACTGTACAGATATATCAACACATAAACTCACAGTCAGGCTGAAGTCCTGTCCCGCCAAGGCAGCGATGTCTCTGCAGACCTCAGCCGTCTTCATGAGCACCGCCTTCTGTGTGATCTCACGGTGAGTCACGGAGCCAGAGGAGGAGAGAGGTTGGAAGCTTTGGACAAGGCCGGACAGGCTGAAGATCAGCACCAACACCAACATCTCCATCAGCGTGGCTGTGAGGATGATGACGAAGAGGAGAAATGAATTATCATGGATGCTCCCCTTCACTCTCCTGCTTTCATCTGAACACGCCGTCACCTTTTGTGTTTGGTGTGCTGTTGCCAACACCAGAACAGTACCAAACAGAAGCTGGGGGTAGTTTGGGTGGTTAATCTCCACAGTAATTCAGCAGTGATCTGGAACAGGAGACAGCAGAGAGGTCACCGAGGCTGAACCAGGTGTAACAAGGCAACAAGCAGCAAGTGGAAACACCTGAAAGAGACAGACGATCATCAAGAGAGCAGGACGGAGGAAATCAAACAGGCAGAGGCTAAAAACACACATTAATGACTTTAACCAAGAGCTGGAAGAGTTTTGGTGTCAGTGGTTGCAATTTAACACAATAGATGCACAGGGGTGAATTGTTTTTATATCAAACCTGTTTTATTTTATCAAGGACCTCCAGTTTCCAGCAGTTAGAGACATGCATTATCTGACAGGAAGGAGTCAGAGAGGAGAGTATCTAACATAAAGGAGTTAAAGGAGAATCAGAAAGGAGGGCATCTGAAGCACAGGAGTCAACAAAGGAGTCAGAAGGAGGTCATGACAGAAATTGAGTCAGGAAAAGGAGTCAATAAGGAGGGCATCAGACAGAAAGAAGTCAGAAAAAGAGTCTTAAAGGGGAGTTTGTCAAAAGAGAAGGACAGGATGGCATCAAAAGGACAGGAGGGAGAAAAAAGGAATCACCCGGAGGTTATCAGAGTAAAATGAATCACAAAAAGGAGGCAAAAAGGAGGGAAACACTCTGAGACCTGATGATGTCCTGGTACCTTTACCATACAGAATATCCATCAAGTCCACTCTGTTTCTAAAGATGAATGTTAATGTGGTAGGCAGCACTGAGGGAACAGGCTGCTGCTGCTGAATGCAGCCTGGTCCTCTGCCCTCTTTCCCCTGCATTCAATCAGTCACCTATAAAAGCCACCTGGAGCTGAGGCCAGGCCTCCTGGAGCTGAGGCCAGACCTCCTGGAGCTGAGGTCAGGCCTCCTGCTCCTGCCTGACATGTGAAGGGTTTTGTACTGGTGCTCCTGGCTGAACTTTGCTGCTGGATAAAGGTAAAGACTGAATCCCTCTGTGAATTTTAGATACTACCTTACTCCATGCTGTTTATCCTGTAGTGTCCCTGGTAGTTTGATTGGTGCCTCGCTAAACCTTGGTGGCCCCACAACCCTTAAATGTAGTAAGAGTGGCTTCATTAGGCTCTTAAAGGCATTTTAAAATTCTATTAATGACTTTATTTTCTTTATCCAGAGAACGTGGCTGCTGTTTTTGCTCCCCTTTTAGTTCTTTCATTCCTTTAAATGTACTCTCTGGGTTTCATTTGTTTTGTTGGTAATTGTTTTGTTCTTTTAGAGTTTGTGTCGTTTAGCTGGGAGGTTAGGCACCCCGGGTGAGGGCCCTCCACCTATGCAAGGGTAGAGCACTGGGTCACAGGCTACACCTGTGTTTGTCTGAGGATTGCTGTGTTGTGTTGCACTGAAGGGTGAGTATAAGGGTCGCACCCCACACCTTCTTTGGTGTAGTCTGCCTCTCAGCTAGAGGTGTCAACTCCTCCACTGTTCAGCATGAGACTGGGATCCACATTCAAGATTTCCTACTGCTAAACAGAGGTTTTTCTCGCTGCCATGAAGGATTCTTGATTGGCTGTTGGATTCATGTTGAATGTTGGATGTATATATATATATATGTATGTGTATTCTGCATGTAGACTATATATGAGGAGCTTGTCTTCAGCTTGGTCTTTTGTAAAGTGTCTTGAGATAACACTTGCTATAAATTGGAGCGATAAAAATGAAGTTTTTTTTTTTTAGCCATATTTTAACTACACATTTTAATACTTTTGTACAAGGCCATTTTAAAGACTTGTTGTAATAAAGAATAATTTTAATTCACTTGAGTTTTTTATTGCTTTAACAATTTTTCCCTTTCAGCTTCAGTTCTTCCATTTTTTTTTTTTTTTTTTCTAATTAAAATATATTTTTGAACCATGTGTCTTGCCTCCTCAGTACTTACCTGTGTGACCTTGATTTAGAGTTTGGTCCAGATCTTATTCTGTTTACTTCCCGGGGTGTAAGTCCCTAGGTGGTGTTGTTTGTACTTATATTTTTACACCAAAGCACTAAACAAAAAATAATATGGGTAATGGTAAATATTTAGGTTTCTATACTCCTCAAGAAAAGTTTTTCTCCCCTTTACGAAGTACAACTTATAGGAACTGTGCATTTGTTGAATGATCAACACGGCTAAACGTGAGGAAAGCACCTCCACGGCCAAAATCACCTTCAACTGGAGCCTGGTGCTCTGGTTTGTAGAGTGGAAGCATTATTTGGTGTCAGCCCTGACTGGTACCATGTCAAATCTGAAAACCAAGTCTCTGTGATACTTGAAGACCAGTTTCTTGCTTCACTGAGGAACTGCAGGCTTTCTTCCAGGGGAAGAGAGGATTTTGGCCCTTTTTTTGGTGAGCTACCATGCGTCGTTTTACGTTGTGTTTTACCAGGTTGTGAAAGCGACTACTTGGGCTTTCCAACAATACCAATTGGTGGAATTAAAGGGGACAGATAATCAACCGAAATGACATTTCCAAACTTTTTGATTGGCATAGATAATGATAAATATCTATTGAGTGTTTTTTTTTTTTTTTTTTATATATCTAACTCAATTTGTGCTGTTTCCTACCTATTTTATTCCTCCTGACTCTTTATTTTAATATAATATATTGATTGTTTTGCACCAGTTTACCAAGTCAAATTCCTCTTATGTGTAAAAGTACTTGGCAATAAACACAAGAGAGTCAGGATAACTTAAAGGGAACAGAGATCTTTAAAAAGCCGAGGTTTAGAGCCAAAATGATGGAGCGATACATCTCTGTGAGAGGAGTCAGTTTATGGAAGAATCTTGACAGAGAGACCAAAGAATCTACGTCAAAATTCATATTTAACATTAGAGTAAAAACCATCATGTTAAGATATGAGACCTGAAAGCAAAGTTTTGTTTTGTCTGTGTAATATATTTGGGATCTTTACATTTTTTAACTTCTTTTTCGGATAAGTGTAAATTGAATCAAAGTGTCTTATAGAGGGAAGTGAGGGCTTCCTTGGCCCTGCAGCTATTTCATTTAAAGTTTCTGTGTTTTATCATGTTCATTGTTAATTAGTATCTTGTAAAAAAGGAGTGGATCATAAGATTTTCCTTCTTTCTGCTCCTTATCTTATTTTTGATTTTTGCTCGTTTCTGATGAAGTGCTTTCTCTTATGAATAAATGAAATAAACATTGAAAAAGAAAATGATTCTAATTTAATACAGACTATGTTCTTCCTGACTTTAGCTGGTTCCCTTTTGCAGCTTAACCTGAGAAACAAAATGATCACTTTCCCCTGTAATGACTGATGTGCTCTTCGAGTCTTTTTCAGACAGGACAAACATGCACATTACCACAAAAACTTAGTTACAATAATAAAATGATTATAAATGGTCGAATATGAAGGGAATTTAACCTAATAGAGTTGAATTTACAGAAGAAAGGATCAAATTTGATCAGACTTACCTGTGTGTACTCAGCAGTTGAGGCTTTTTAAATCCCTGACATCACCTCAGGTTGTATTCAGTCATATCAGCGTGGTGTGTGTACTCAGTTAGATTGTATTATGTGTACCTGTGTGTGTTTCCTGTATTATCTAAAAGCTGAATAATGAGTGTGTGTCCCCTCTCTGTCCTCTTATAGTGTGACAGCAATCCTCAGAAGGACTCCCACGTGCTGCATTTCTTCATAAGGTATGTCTTCATGTTGCAGTGACAGAGCGGGCGTGAGTGTCTCAGTGTTTAGTGTTTAGTGTCAGGTCACATTTTTTTCTTTCACCTCCTTGTCATGATCCATCTTTCACATCAGTTAGGTTACCCGTTTT
This sequence comes from Cetoscarus ocellatus, assembly GCA_037902135.1. NCBI lineage: Eukaryota > Metazoa > Chordata > Actinopteri > Labriformes > Labridae > Cetoscarus > Cetoscarus ocellatus. The sequence goes on from JBAMNC010001332.1 coordinate 109,386, forward strand.
GTTCTTGTTTCATGTCTTGTCTCCATGTTTCCTGCTTTATTTTGAAAGTTTACCCGTCTCTCCTTGTTTCTGTAGGTTTTGCTTCCTGTCTGGCGTTGTCACACCTGATCCCTGATTGCACTTCCCCAACTGTGTCTTATCACCCCGAGTCACCTCATGTATTTAACCCTCATGTCTTCCCCTGTCTTGTTGCCAGATTGTTTGTCCCATTAGCGTCAATTCCCAGCACTTCCTCATAGCCTAGTTTTGTCTCAACCATTTTTGCCTAGACCACGTCTTTTTGCATGTTGCCTGTCTGTACCTTTGCCTGGAGTGTTTGCCTGACTGTGTATCGAACCTGGACTGTTAATAAACCCTGTTTTTGGATCAACTGTTTGTCTGCAGTTGAGTTCTTTTGTGCCACGAAGGTTCTGAAACCATGACACTCTTGTTATCAGAGTATCCCACCTCAAACAGGTTGAGGCTGCACCTCATTCTGAGTAACTTAGAGTGATGAAAGGTTAGATCATATTTGTGAACAGAAACCAAAGTAAAATATTTTTTGTTAACTGAGACCCAGATAAAAAAAAAAAGGAGTTCCTGCAAAAACAAGTACCAACTGAAACTATAACACAATTTACCCATTTACTGTAAATGGATCATGAGATGGGCCGAGAAAATGCATTTTGTGCCCAAGACATCACATTTTGTGCCACACTGTCCTTAGGGTGATATCACATTATGCTGCTAAACTATTGCTGTTTTAAGTGTTGCAGCTGGACTTTTTACAAACCAATATTCCAATTAACTTGGAAAGTTGTAAATAAAACATTCAAAACAAATTGTTTTCGACCTACATATAATTAAAATCCCTACAAAGACACTATATCTCATTCTTGAATGGATAAACTTTATATTTTCTTTCAAAATATTCACTTACTTTGAATTTGATGCCTACAACATGTTACAAACAAAGCTGGGACACTGACGTTTTCACTCGTGCTACATCGCCTGTCATTTTAACAACACTAAATAAAGAACTGAGGACACTGATTGTTGAAATTTTTAGGTGGAATTCTTTCACATTCTTGATGTGCTTCAGTTACTCAGCACTCGGGTCTCTCTTGTTGTCTTAGTGCTTCAAAATTAGGTTTTGGTTTTCAGCCTTCCCATCTTTAGCATTGCTCAACTTTCCCAGTCTTTTGTTGCCACTGCTCCAGCTTTTTTGGATTGTATTGCAGGCATCAAATTCAAAATGAGCAAAGATTTGCTAGAAAACAATGAAGATTATCAACTTGAACATTAAATATTGTGTCTGTGTAGTTTATTTAATTGAATATATTTGTTTTGGTGACGATGAATGATGTTGGTTTTTAATGCAGTGCTGCTTGAGGAATCAGAGGTCACAGGCATTCAGTGTTGGTTTTTGGCCTTCTTGCCTACATGCAGAGATTTCTGTGGATTCGCTGAATCTTTTGATGACTTTATGGACTGTAGATGATGAAACCCCTGGATCCCTTGAACTGCACACTGAGTAGTGCTGTTCTTAAACTGTTGGACTATTTGCTCACACAGTTGTTCACAAACTGGTGACCCTCGCCCTGTCCTTGCTCATGAATAACTGAGCCTTTCTGGAAGCTCCTTTTGTACCAAACCATGACACTCACCTGTTTCCAGCTAACCTGTTCACCTGTGGTGTCTGGATCATCCCAACAGAGGGAGACAGAGAAGGCTTGATCCTGCAGACTTTGTCTTGTGCATAGAAGAACACTATTACAGGGAGAAGATGTGCAGTATTTGCTAAGGAGTGTATAAAACTGTAAAAACAATGTTAGAATGTGAATGTTTTACAGTATAAAGCTCGGCTGACATTTTTCATGGTCACCAGGTTCTTTGGTTGTTTCTGTTATTTTGGAGCTGCACATAAATCTGTGGTATGTGAGTTAAAAATGGAGAGTATTCTGCACTCATATGTTGTGATATTTGGAATTTTACTCTTAAAAGTGACTCAATAACTTAAATATTTTTCTAGAGCGAGCACTCCAGTACATTTACTGAAGTGACTGAAGAGCTGCCTCATGTTTTTGTGGTATTAATTTGACCAGTTGATCTGTAATTTCTCTCACACAGAGGTTGAGTACTGATAAATAAAAATATTAAGTTTTGTCTTTTATTACCAATGAATCACAGCCATGCTGACCTGTTAACCTTTCTATTGAGAGGTCTAAATTTCTCAGATTTCATTAGCCCTATGACACGTTCTGTTTACATTACTTACTCAGACCTTGACTTAAAGAAGTTTTTTTTGTCTTGATGATGCATATTTTAAAGTATTCCTGTCTATTGGGCTCTCCAGTTGACTATTTCACAACAGCCTCACAAGTAAAACCTCTATTTAGGGTGAGGGAAATGACTGTGCAACAGGCTGTGAGGAAATAAAACATATTAATAGATCTGTTAAACCTCTGACCTCTGAAACTTTGACTGAGTAATCAGATTTTAAGTGCATGTAGACTTGTTTTTTGTCTGTACTCCTGTCAGGGTTTGAAAGCCAAAAATAAATTAACAAAACCAAGCAGCGGATCTTGCGGGAGCGGCAGTTCTTGCCTTGATCCACCAGCGACTGAAAAATTAGAGGATTAGATCCTCCAGAAGGCGCAGACGTTTAAGGCGTCTTTTACTTTTGATTATGCAACAGCGAAAAGTGAGCCTCTGTTTTTTGTTGCTAAAGCATTCTCTAAAAATCGTTCTGGATATTGATTTTATTCATCTTTATTAAATTATATGAGACTGAACCAAAAAATCATCCTTTATTGCAGTGCTTCTCAACTGGTCTGGCTTTGGGACCCAACATCACCCCTTACTGACAAAGTGCGACCTAAATGGAGGAAAATTTTAAACTTCTTAAATTTATTGAATAAAAAGATCGAGCAGTTTGAGCCTGATGTAGTGCAGAATATCACAATATGCCAACACAAAATAGTTTATTGATAACCAAAATGACAAGCAAGTGGTGATGATAGAGAGGGAAATATTCTGTTTTACACTCAACTTGCTGAATTTTAATTACAACCAAAAAGTGCATCTTTGGACACAAGGTTTTAAGACTATAAATGTAAATGTAGCTGTGATAATCCTGCATTAGTTAATACTGAACAGCCCTGTGTTAATAATATTCAATTAGTAGCACTAAATAAGCTTTTATTTAAAGCCCTAACAAATATGAAATAAAAATGTCCAGCTCCTGAGAAGTTGTTCCAAAAGTGATTAAAAACATGTAACTATAGCGGAGTACCCACTCACTGAATATATATATAAAAGTAGTATTAGTAAAAGGGGTGTCAATTAGCATTACAGGATATTATAGCCACCTATTGTTTAGGAGTGTGAATAGATGGTGCTCCAATGCATAAAAATTCCCCTTCAAAATAAAAGAACATAATTTTTTTTTTCAAACATCTTTTTGCCCAGGCAAAGGCTCGTGACCCACTTTTTGGTCACGACCCACCAGCTGAGAATCACTTCTTTATTGTATAATTTAATGTAAAGTCAATTTATAGTAATTTAGTCATCATGTCACAGAACAGGTTGTCCTAAATAAATGCAAATACCAAAAAAATTTTTTTCAATGTCAGAGCAGCAAAAAGCAACTACTTCTGTTGTCATTTAAGTTTGTATCAAAATTCACAAGGACATAAAAAACAATGAAATAAGGAATAGACTAAATATGAGCAGAGAACTTTTCTGCAACATGATTTTGATCAGCCTATATCTATCTCAGTGCTGAAATTAGTCTAATTAACGTGTCTAAGTTAATTAAACTAGAAAAGCACTCAGAGAGCAGAGACCTCCGCCAAGCAGCTTCAGTTCACTTTGGTGAAAATGGTCCTATCTGGCAATGTTAAAGAATCATTTAAAGAATTCCTGGATCCAGACGGTGATCTGGGTCACCCCCAAAATTTAATTAATTCTTCCATATCCCATTTCTGACAATTCCTGAAAATTTCATCCAAATCCATTCAGAACTTATCAAGTTATTTTGAACACAAACAGACAAACAGACGGACAGACAGATAAACGCCGGCAAAAACATAACCTCCTTGGCGGAGGTAATAACTTTTTTTGTTTTGTCCTAGGAGGGCAGAGGGCTGCACATGCAGCTGTATGCAGCCACCCCCATCATGAAGCTGTACAGTAATCCAGAGGCCTGTCTGAAGAGGGATTTCTGTGTGACAAGAGCTACTGTGGGCTACTTTTTGAAGTTAATCTCTTCACCAAGGGACCATGGTTGGGGCCAGGAGATGGAGGTTCTTGTTACCTCCGCCAAGGAAGTTATGTTTTTGCTGGCGTTGGTTAGTTTGTTTGTTTGTCTGTCTGTTTGTTTGTGTTCAAGATAAATTGAAAAGTTATGGACGGATTTGGATGAAATTTTCAGGAAATGTGTGGAAGGGGATAATGAAGAAATTACTAGATCCAGGAACTTTTTAAAGGATTCTGTAACATTGCCAGATAGGACCATTTTCACCAAAGTGGACTGAAGCTGCTTGGCGGAGGTCTGCGCTCTCTGAGTGCTTTTCTAGTTTTTCGTTTTAGTTTGGCCCATGGACTTTCCCTCTCTGTGATTAGTTCAGCGATTAAGGCCAAACTCTCAAGCGTCATCTTACTGACCGCTCCTCTTGAGCTTCCTGCCATTGCCCAAGGATTCAGCGACCTTGCACAGAGTCCTGCATCTGCTGATGTTGCTGGTGCCATAGATGGATGCCACATACACATCAAAGCTCCAGGTAACCAGCACTATGCAGATTACTTAAATTACAAACTGTTTCCATCCATCCAAATGCAGGCCATCTGTGATGCAAGAGGCAGATTCCTGGATGTGTTTGTGGGCTATCCAGGGTCTGTTCATGATGCCAGAGTTCTGTGCAGCAGTCCTGTCTTCTACAGGGCCCTGTACCCTCCAGCTGGTTACCATCTGCTTGGTGATGGCCAAGCAGATAGTAACCAGCCTTTCATAATACCAGTTGTACTCACCAATGAGTCTGAGCAAGATTTCGTCATTCCCAAAAAGTGTATTATCTGTGAGCTTAGCACCTTTCAGAAGGTCATCTCCCATGATCACACTGTGAAAACCCCAAAGTCAGACCCTTCTCAAAAAATTGACCTGCAATTCAACTCTGGTGATGTGCCTGTTCTTGCTGGGTGGAAAGATCGACTCACACACAAACTTAACAGCATGCCACAAGTCTTTGCACAAAATGACCTTGACTTTGGTAGGACCAGTCAAGTAAAGCATCAGATTAAACTTTCTGATGAAACACTCTTCAGAAATCGAGCTCGACCCATACATCCACAGGACTTGGAAGCACCTTCAGGAGCTCTTGCAAGCTGGAGTTATCCTCAAGTCTGAATCACCCTTCTCTTCACCTATTGTAGTAGTAAGGAAGAGGAATGGAGATGTTCGTCTTCGTGTTGACTTCTCAATCTCCAAACCTTAAAGGATGCTTATGCTCTCCCAAACTTATACTGCTTTCACACTAAAATCCGCGGGTCAACGCTGGTTTTTTCAGTGCTGGTTAACCCGCGAGTGACTCCTTTACCACTGCCACCAGCAGCCTTTACTCAGCAGCAGACGAGCTGCGTGGCTGTTTTTTTTCCTCTGGCACATCAAGTTGATGTCATCACGTTGATGACATCATCGGAGCAACAAAACACGACCACGTAAACAATGGAAAAGAGCATGGACGCCGAGGACACAGTTTTCTGTACTTTGTACTTTTGTCCCTCTTTAAAAATGTACAAACTTGGCTCTGATTTTATTCAATTTTTTTTTTATTTAACCTTTATTTAACCAGATAAAAGACCAATTGAGATCAAGATCTCTTTCACAAGGGTGACCTGGCCAAGAGGTCAGCAGCACACGTCATGATGATACAAAGGCAGATGGAATTTGTTGCTGAGATGGCAAAGAGTCATGTAAGAGACAGAGGGGTCGGGCGCGATGCTATGCCGTGAGCACGTACTGCGACGTCATCCGTAACTTAGCAGCTTGACCCGGGTGGGATGTTCTCACTGAAGCTGGCTGGAGACGAGCCGATAAAAACCCATGTCGCTTGCAGGGTAAGTCGACCCTGGTCGAAATGCCGATTAGACCCTTTCAAACTGCGGACAGAAGCCAATTGTTGGCGGATTTACACAGGTTTTTGGCCAGTCTGAAAGGGGTATTAGAGGAGGCATTTTCAACTCTTCGTGGCTCAAGAGGGTTTTCAGTCCTTGACTTGAAGTCTGGCTACTATCAAATTGAGGTTGAGAAATCTGACAAAGCCAAAACAGCTTTTGTCTGTCCCATGGGGTTTTGGGAGTTTAACAGAATTTCCCAAGGTGAAACCAATGCTCCATGTTCCAGCGTGTGCCACTTTGTGTTGGTCTTTCACATAAAATTCCAATCAGATATATTTCTGTTTTTGGTTGTAACATGACAAAATGGGAAAAAGTTCAAGGGGTATGAATACTTTTGCGAGCCACTGTAAAATCAAATACCAGTTGGTAAAATCAAAGGAGAGAAATAATTAACCAGTGTTCCCAAAGTTTTTTTTTTAAAGAGTACAGATAAAATGAAATACATGCATATGTATGTATGTGTACTGAAGGCTTCTATGTACTTTAGGGCAGGTGTGGGCAACTGGGGGCCCAGGGGCCATATTGATCCCCTCCTACTATTGCAATGTGGCCCGCAAGCCAATCTGAAGTGTGAAAAAATGCATGTACATCACAAAAAGCAAACAAAATTGGCCATCACAGCATTAAAAATAAAAATGTTTCCCAGAAAAGAGAGCTTTTGCCCTTGGTGTGATTTTGTGGCTCCGTGACCTCTGACACTCTGACCTCTACAGCAGACAGAAGCATCATGTATTCTGACCTTGGCGTGGTCCAGCTCTGATCACTGACTCGGTGTGAAACAGGCCTCAGAAGTTCTGTTGCTGGAAGTTGCTCTTAGTTCTTCCACTTTAACTCTTATTGTATTTTTGGTATATCTTTACTGCCCTTTGAGGTTCATTTGGTTTTTTGTTGTAACTTTAATTTTGTCTGAAATAGACAAATAAACTTTACTAGCTATTGAATGTGTTTACAGGGTTTATTTTCTGTGTACTGAGCATTCCCATTATATCAAGATTTTCACCAAACTTCATGCACATGACAACTTTTATGACCCTTTTAGAGCTTGTTTGGACGCTTAAAAGCCAATAAAAGAGGATGCATCAAAATAATGAGGACCTAAGTTTCAGGCCCTTATCACTTAACCAAGAACAAAGAAAATTTACACCAAAAGGGGTTTTAAATCAAGGAGATGTCTTTTATTTTTATAGAAGTTAGATTTTATTCTTCCAGACAGGTATCCATATATTAACACACCCGATCATTGATAATTTAATTCAAAATCTTAAGGTTGAAGTCCACTTATCCCTCATACCTCCAGAGCAGAGAAACCACAACACTGACCCACAGAAAGTATGAAGTGTTCAGAGAGTGCCCTCTAGAGGACGTGGTGTTTACTGCAGCTGTAGTCTCAGGAGCAGCCGTGGTCTCAGGAGCAGTCGTGGTCTCAGGAGCAGCTGTGGTCTCAGGAGCAGTCGTGGTTTCAGGAGCAGCTGTGGTCTCAGGAGCAGCTGTGGTCTCAGGAGCAGCCGTGGTCTCAGGAGCAGTCGTGGTCTCAGGAGCAGCCGTGGTCTCAGGAGCAGCCGTGGTCTCAGGAGCAGTCGTGGTCTCAGGAGCAGCCGTAGTCCCAGGAGCAGTCGTGGTCTCAGGAGCAGCCGTGGTCTCAGGAGCAGTCGTGGTCTCAGGAGCAGCTGTGGTCTCAGGAGCAGCCGTGGTCCCAGGAGCAGTCGTGGTCTCAGGAGCAGCTGTGGTCTCAGGAGCAGCCGTGGTCCCAGGAGCAGTCGTGGTCTCAGGAGCAGCTGTAGTCCCAGGAGCAGTCGTGGTCTCAGGAGCAGTCGTGGTTTCAGGAGCAGCTGTAGTCTCAGGAGCAGCCGTGCTGAGCACCCAGGCCTGTCCCACACATGTCCCTGCATTTCCTGCTCTGTCCACAATAGTCAGCTCTACGCTCCGTGAGCAGCAGGAGGCGCTGTAGGTGACCACGGTGATGTTCTCGCCCCCTGATCCAGTCACCGTGCTGGTGTTGAGGGTCCCGTTTCCTGTGCGGACGGTGATCCTGTCGATGCCTGTTCCACTGACGCCGTCTGTGAGGTTGGCGATGAAGGTCCAGGTGGAGGCCGCACAGAGTGATGCAGAGGACGGGCAGCTGCTGGATGGGCTGACCTCCTGGCACACGGGGCGGGTGACATCTGTAACCTGGAGGCATCAACAGGAGGTGGTGAGAAACACAGGATGAGGGAATCAGACCTGTTTGAGAAATGAAAGCAAGAACACGGATACGGAGACCTTGATGTTTGAGAAAGGTTCCTCCTTCAGTCTAAACCTGTGTGTACCTGTTACCCCTCCTCTCTGTGCTCTGTGATTGTGTTTGTGTGGAGGCCACAGATCATCAGGCTGATTTAGAGCAGCTACAGGAGGTGTCCAGCAGCCAATCATCCAGTGAGCCAATGGCCATTCTCACCTTAAGAAGCCCAAGATGCTGCAGAGACGGGGAGCATTTCAACACAGCCTGCCTGTCAGCCGGATCACCTTTTTGTTAGTTAGAAAATAATTCACTATCCTGAGTTTTGGGAGGTCCTGTCATGAAAGGGCAATCCCAGAGGAAAGTTGTACTGCTCAAAGCTTGCTCTTCTATGGCTTGGGAGACAAATTTGAGATTCTCATCTCAGCCCATTTTGGTTTCCATTTTGTCTAAAATGTTTCTCCAATGCTTCTCCTAAAATTCACTAGAAGAAATAAGTGAGACTTAGAGGGAGTCATACCTGAGACTTGGTGGAGATACCTTGCTAGGCTCAATTAAGTGCTTTTCATGGCTCCTTTATTTGTACTTTGGAGAACAAAATGAGCAATACTTGAGCCACATATGAGTAAAAGGCCAGAGCCAGGTTTGAACTTGCAACCTCATGAGTACTGACTATGCACACTAACCAACTGCAGCACCAACACACCTGCCATAACCCTGAGATGTTCTCCAATAGGTTATCACCAGAATACAGACTAAACTTCATGAGGCACTAAGGATAATGTAAGACTTCAATCATGTGACCTTCTTTGTTTTACTTAGGCAAAAATCTACTGTCACACGAAAAGGTCACTTTGGACGTCACATGGGAAGATACAGATGAATGTACTACACTGACACCACTAATGGCCTGAGGTTTAGGCAGTTAAATTTTGATACAGTTGAAATGTTGAAATAGTAATTTGCTGTGAAGTTACTAATAAATTGCTGTTGTTTTGATTTTACAATGTATTCTATGTGGTTCATCATTAAAACTGAATTACGTGCAGTGGAGTAGGCTACTTAAGATTATTTATAAAAAATATAAATATAAAAGCAGAAGGCCTTTGCAGCCTACAATCATACATTTTCTATCAATTCATTCTACATAATTTAAAAAATATGTGGATTACAATAAAGTCAGTCAGAGAATTAAAAGAGTCTTTGTGGAGAGCTCTTCCTTTGCTCTGCCTGAGCTCAGTATGAGATGAACTGAAGCTGGGATGAGAGTAGACTGAGCTCATAGAGAGAGCTCTCTGATTTCTCTGCCTGAGATCACAAACAGACAAACTAGTTGAGAAACTCTGAGAAACAGATTACAGCTTGTTGAGGTCTCTTCTAAAACTTACAAGGAGACTAAACTGAGATTAAGAGCATCTGATTGCTCAGGAGAAAAACACGAGACACAGGAGCAATAAACCTTATTCTCAGTTTGGTGTCAAACAGATCTCATAGTTGAGAAGTAAATGAAACATTTTTGAGATCTCTTTTCAAATGTTCTTTTCCTCTGGATAGTTTAAGTGTTCTTTACTTCGGTTGCTTTGTTATAGTGTCCTTGTTTATATTTAGAGTCATTATCTCTATGTTTATGGAAATTTAGTTTTTGGTCTGAATTTTAGTCTGAAAGCCTTTTAGTTTGTCTAGTGTTTTTTAGTTTGCCCTTTCTCTGCCTTATTCTGTAACTTTACTTCCTTTTTAAATAACTTTAAGTAATAAATAACTTTAATTTAAACCATTTACCTCCACCAAGGAGGCTATAATACTGCCAGTGCATGATTGTTAGTTTGTCTGGTTGTTAGCAATATTACAGAAAAACAACTGGATGGATTAACATGAAAATTTTACCAGCGTTGAGGTTTAGTCCAAGGAAGAAGCCATTAAATTTTGGTGGTGATACAGACATTTGTCTGGATGCAAAAAAATCCCAAAAATTAAAAAATGCCATAGGTTTCCATTGGGCGGAATTTATAAAAATCATATCTCTGCCATTTCTTCACGGATTTGCTTCCAATTTTTTCAGGATATTATTGGTCCATGTCTCCATCATCAAGATAAATTTCATCTGGATCTGATCCAGACTGACGTAACAAAAAACACTGGACTTCATAATGAGAAATCCCATTTCAATAATTAATGTAAAATCAAAATATTCAGTGATGTTCCAGAAACTTGTGTTCATACAGGATGAAAACCTCCATGTATGTGCTGAGTCTGGATCCTGGCTCTTTTCTGGATCTGATGATCCAGAATAGTATCTTTTACAGGGGTTGTGGAAAAGCCACTGCTGTAACTGAGCTGCTTGGTGGAGGTCTGTGCTCTCTGAGTGCTTTTCTAGTTTATTGTCTTGCTTCCCCTCTTCCCTAACTCAGCCGGGTCATAACAGTACCATACACCTAAAGGGATTGTTCAGTATTTCTGAAGTTGGGTTGCATCAGGGACTTGGCGAGCCTCCCAGCAGAGCTGCACCTTTAAAGAGGACAAGCTGAGACTGCAGCCATCAGGCATTAGTCCTGGTTTGGCTCATGATTTCTGAAAACTCCAATCTGGTCATAGAAGTCGGCTGGATAGGAGTTGATTTTCGTTTTATTCTCACCCTGGCAGCCACAGAGAGCCTGATCACAGTGTAGCTGATGTCGGTGCCATCTTCATTTTCTGCCTCGATGGTGAGGGTGACGTCTGTTCCTGATGCAGCGCTGTCCGGCACAGTCAAAGTGACGGTGCCGTTGGCTCTGCCCTCTGTCACACTGACAGTGCTGGGTGATGTCGACGTGTAGCTGCGGTCGTTGTTGGCTCGTATTGTGAACGTCGCTGTTGCAGAGTCATCGGTGACTCCATTGACGGTCACAGCAGCTGTGAATGGGATGGAGATGGTGGAGCCTGGTTCTACGCTGGTGATGTTGGCTTGGTTCTGTGAGAGAGAACGTTAGCATTAGCAGTAGAAGCTTTAGCTCAATGAGTGAGTAACAGTTTAAACCATAAATGCTGATCAGAAGAGTGACTGATCACTCAATCAATCAATCAATCTTTATTTGGATAGCACCAGTTCATAACAATTGTTATCTCAAGACACTTTACAAGAGAGCAAGCTGAAGACAAACTCTTTATTTTATGGATAAACACATATATGCAGAGATACATATAAAAACACACATATACATATATATGCAAAGACAAACATCCCACACCCAGCATGAATCCATCATGGCGGCAAGAAAAAACCTCTGTTTAGCAGCAGGAAATCTTGAATGTGGATCCCAGTCTCAAGATGAACAGCAAATCCACACGATGCTGTGTTGGGTGTGTGGGTGAAGGGAGGGAGGTGGGTGGAGACAAGTGGACTAAAGTAAGAACTAAAGCTAGTGACAGATCCATGGACCAATCATAGTCTTAATCATATTTGTCTGTGCTGAATATAAATTTACGAGAGGTCAGCTCCTTAAGATGCAGCATCTGGTTTTCAGGAGGGACCAAATGTTTAATGTAGAGATGACTGACGTTGAATAATACAACAGCTTCAAAATGAGAATTTATAAGTGATGTAATCTCTGCTGATAATTGACTGATCTGTGCTGTTGATTGACATGCATTGATTAGTGAAGGTCCACATGAGTGGAAACAGAAGATGATTGAACTCACAGTCACAGAGATGCTGGTGGTCCTGATCTGTGTGGACCCCTGCCTCTGGAAACTGCTCCCTGTAGTCCTGGAGGTGGCGCTGCTGTCCTCTCCTCTCAGACGAACCACATATGCACCGGCCGGGACTTCACTGAATGTCACCAAGAAGTTTTCATCACCCATCAACTGTGAGGAGAGAAACTGAGAGGATCAGATCACTGCTTCATTTACAATGAGGCCAAAGCTTTCTGCGGGACACTGAAGGCAAACAGAAACTTAACTGATCATTTAGAGGTTTGGTGCCAAAATGGTGTTTATATAAGGACATAACCAGAACTCAGTCAGACCTCAGATGATGAGGTATCAGGTCTCAGGGAAACCTCTGTCACATGTAAATGGAAAAGTCCTCAATAATGCAGAGTCAGAAAACTGGTTTAAGACAAAAAGATGTCAGAGAGAAAGGCTGTGGAGTAAAAGAGTAAGAGAGCGCAACCCAAGGTAGCTCACATATTGCTGTTACATCTATAAGCAATAGGTCCATGATAAAGTTACCATCATAATATGATTCATTGGCCCTGAAAACCCACACCTAGTGCTCTGAATCATGTTGATATCTTTATAAGTTAGACAGTTAGTGAGCAAAAATGATCCTTGCTGATGGTAGTTATCTGGTTTCCCACCAAAATCTGATCATTTCTAGGTTGGTCCATTACCAACATCTCCTGAAAAATTTCAGCAAAATCCGTCCAGACAGACAGACAAACAAACCTCACTCTAGATGATTGACTTGGTGTTTTCAGTTCTTTTCATGTTTTAAATTCAACATACCTGCAGCGATCCGTTGACCTCTGTTGGCCCTGAGCTGTCACACAGTTTGACCTCTGTGACCTTTACTGTGTCAGTTCCTGTCACTGTGACCAAGAGGTTGATGACACCCCCTGAAAGTCCCATCAAGGGGAGAAAGTGTTATTGTGAGTGGACAATGATCTGTACATTTCATTTTAATCAGTTTTACTGCGATGACAGGTTGTCATGTTGACATCTGGATTTGTTTTTGTAAACTTATGAGGGAAAAGACGAGTGTTATCATCCTGAAGGACTTAAAAACTGACATGAATTAATTTTTAATTCAAGTTGTGTTTACAGGAGAACAGAGAACACACAGTATATGGATGCCTGATTCCTTCAGGCATCTTTACCTTGTTGAAGCCCTTTTCACGGTGCATTTGCACAGACACTGCACTAAAGCTTTGTCATCATTATTCTAACCCTGAATTTCCACATAGTTTGTGTATGTGGTGTCCAGTCCACTCTGTGGCTTTGCTTGGACTGGCAGCACATGTCCTCACCCTCTTGAAGCACATTTGGAGTGCTGTGCAGCAGTGCAGCCACAATTAGCTCGAATAAAGAGAAGATCACTGGAAAACTACAACTTCATCAGGAAACTGTGAGATCACCAGATAACAGGAAGGGCAACCATATTATTTGAACTATTTTTGTTGGACATCCTGGAAAGGGAGGGTCAAGATCTTAACATTAAAACAGACATAAAAACTTTGGCTCAGAATCCAAAATGACAGCATGAGCTGACAAGTACTTTTACCATAAACTCAACTTATTTTAAGCTGGTGAATCAGAAATTTGGGAAACCTTATTTTCGAGAATGTTGACATAAACACATGGACAAAAGAAAAACCCACAATGGTCACTGACATAACTTGAAACTGACAGAAGTAATAATAAATAAAAATTTACTGAAAATTAACTAATGAAAATCAGACATTGCTTCTGAATTATGCTTCAACAGAATTATTTTAAAAAACAAAGTAATGAAACTGGCCTGGACAAAAATGATGCTCCCCTTAACTTCACATTTTGTTGCACAACCTTTTGAGGGAATCACTGCAATCAGGGTCTCAATGAGACTTCTACACCTGTGTGTATGTCTGCCCATTTATCAGAGGGACAGGCTACTTTTATATGCAGTCAATTTTCGGGTTAGGTGAAATTCTGGTTTCTGAAACATTCGAAATAACCTATTTACATGAGTGAGCAAACAGGGTTATTCCTGTACACATGGTATCCCGATCCAAACAGAGACACACGGACAACATCTTGACGCACGGAGAATGTCATGACGTAATGCGCGTCATTTCTGCTTCTTTTTCCTGTATCCAAGAGCAACAACAACAGCAGCAGCAGCAGCACGGCGGGTAAAGAACAGCCCGGAGCAGGAAGCAGTCACCTTCGTTTGCGCTTTGGTGCTGGTACTGACCCTCCACCAGTACTTGACACTATTCTTTGTCAATTTCTTCATTAATGGAAGGCAGGAACCTGAAGAAATAGGAAATGGAGCCGGAGCTGTGCCATGTTACAAGAAGTACTTCCTGTACTCAAGAGACCAAGATTCCTTGTGAAAAGAACATGCGCAGAACACAAATTAATGTTCATTTCGATGGGGATATCCCGATCAGCGTATATATGACCAAATATTTGGGTTATAAAAGGAGTAACCCAGAGGTGATTTTGGGGTTTTTAAAAACCAGAATACTGTATGAGCATATCCAGTTTTTCAAAAGGGTTATTGGTGTTTATATGTCTGTGCGCAACCAGGTTATTGCTAATATTCCGGTTATGAAAGGGTTAATGACCGCATGTAAACGTAGCCATTCTTTGTTACAAATTGCAGGGTAATTTTAGTCACATACATGGCACATCATTGCTACTGTAACTGGTTGACCATTTTCAACAGCTCTACATTCTTTCTACACTTTATTCCCTGCACTGTGCTCACCATCCCAAACAAATGGGCTTACAGAACTGATGTCACAGTGGTAGGGTGTCACAGTAGTAGGTTTATTTGGCAGGCTGGGTGAATCCGCTGTTTCAGGCAGCTGCTTGCATTGTTCACAGGAGTCTCTAAAGCAGAGTAATTATGATTCTGAATGATCCAAATCAATTATTGATTGAAAGTAAGTTTGATCATGTTCTAACCTGAGAGGGGGCGCCCCTCCTTCAGACTGAAATCCCCATGAGGGCCTTCATGAGCCTCAACCAGGTTGAAAATAAAGTTCACTGAGCTTTGACCTGAAATACACATAAAACATCAGTGAACAGGACCAACTCATCACATCCAACAGAGCAAGAAACAGAACTAAAATGTAATGATTTCATCTGCCAGGCTACTGACCTGTGACCTTCACGGAGTAGGGACTGTTAGAATCAACGCTGATTTCCCATAATCCTGTTTGATTTTCAGAGCTGAGGCTCAAATGGCGAAGGTTTCCAGCTGTGATTAAAGATGCCAGCGGACCACTGGCCTGATCAGAACTCTGAGAGACACCTGGGAGAGGGGAAAACATTATAAAAATGTAAGCAGTAGCCTAAAAATGTAAGATTTTTGTTTTTAATGTGACAAAAGAAAGAAGAAACTAGGAGATGAATTTAGGTGCAAGCTGGGAGCACACAACCCTGACATGATAAAGCCAAAAGTGTCTGATCATCTTTATAATTAATTATTAATTTTTTTTATGTAACTATATGTTAGCAAATTTATTTCTTCTTTAATCTACAAACCCCAAGTCCAATGAAGTTGGGATGTTGTGTAGAACAATTATATTCAATTAAATAACTACACAGACATGATATTTAATGTTCAAGCTGATCATCTTTTTTTTGTTGTTGTTTTGCAAATATTTGCACATTCTGAATTTGATGGCTGAAACACAACCCAAAAAAGCTGGGACAGTGACAACAACACACTGGGAAAGTTGAGGAATGCTCAAGGTGGCACGCCTGAAAACCAACACTGAATGCCTGTGACCTTCAATGCCTTAGGTGGCAATGCATTTAAAACCAGCATCATTCAGGATATCATCACATGGGCTCAGGAAAACCATCGTCAGTTAAGACAGTTCATCTCTACATCTACAAGGTCAAACTCTACCATGTAAAGACAAAGACAAATATCAACAACACCCAAAAACACCACTGGCCCAATTCCAATAAAGCTGGGACGTTTTACAAAACATCCCAGCTTTACTGGAATTGAGCTTTGTAGGGTTTGTAGTATCAGTCTCTGCTATCAAGCTCTGGGTGACTTTTGGGATGTCAAATTTATTAAGTGATTATTTATGAAAAATCATGACTGGTAGTCTCTTGTTTTGTAAAACAATGAATTATTAAAAAGAAAAAACAGAATTTTCCTGCAGCAGGAGACCACGGTAGAGTTTACCTGCAGGGTTGGTGAGACTGAAGGTGAGGGAGGAGGCTCCTGTGATGTAAACAGTCATGTTTTGCAGACCCCCATCAACAGTAAAATTGAAATTATCCGGCGTGCCAGGATTCTTCACCACCTGGAAAACTGTTACCTGATACAAGAGGTGACAGAATCAGAAAAGTTAACCACAAACACTTCAGTGAAAACATGATCAAATTTAACAAGTTTTAATGTCTGACCAGAGCGCTGGCTGATGAATCCAGGATGACACTTGTTGCCAGAGAAAGGTCAGACTTGGTGACCTCTATGCTCTGACCTCCAGAAGCTCGAGCGAGGTCACGGTACAGCTCAGTGTCTGATTGGCTCAGAACGCGTGAGGTCCCACCCATCAGACCTCTGTGGCGCCGGCGGCTGGACAGGACATCTGTTAACAAGAATGTGACCTGCAGATATGAGGAGGGAAAAAGCACTTCTTAGAGTTTTATTAGTTCACTCGTGTGTTACAGAAGAGTACAACAACAGCAACAGAGGCCTCCTGCCTTCCTGACAACAACACCAGTCTCCCCTGGCTTGGTCCACCTGCCATCTCCCAGCCGGTCTGATCTGGCATCCGGTCCATCCAGGAGGATGACCAGGATTGGCCCAGGCTTGGTGCCATACTAAAAGTTCAGATCTCCTCCACACCCGCCCCTTAGGAATCCTGGACTGTTATCTTGGGGAAAAAGCATAAAAGAGCCATTCCCGCTCTCCTCCATCTGAAACTACTTTACCTGCTGTTACCATTCAGCTGGATAATACGTTTGAGGTGCTTGGAACCAACATATATCTAGCATTAACATGCAGCTCCCCCTATGGTCCAGCCCCGGCACAGACAAAGTTTCCGCCAGTTCTGAGGGGAGCCTCAGTCCAACGACCTGCAGCCGCTGGACACCACACATCGCTACAGCTCCGCTCATCCTGGGGAACCGGCTCCATGCCCTCAGGTGAGCCTCGACAACAGCCTACAACACTGGTCATTGAACACACTTCCAACAGAGAGGGTCTGGAGAAGAGACTGCCCAGATCTAACTCAGGATTTTGACTGGAATGAAGTGTGGTCCAGCATTCATGAAGCATCACGCAACCCATACCATCAGCAAATTCATTTCAATTTTCTTCACAGAATATACCTCAACCCATTACCTGCTGTAATGTTGAATCCCTTAGAGTCTTAGCATGCTTCTTTTTTTTACTTTGTTAAAAGAAAACTTGAATAAAAATTTGATGGCAAAAAAACAAAAAAAAAAAACATTGGTCATTGGTGACTCTATTATCAGGCATGTCCGATCTGGATCAGCTACAACATGCAGTCCCTGGAGCCACTGTCCGTGATATCACCACAAGAGCCATTAAGGTGCTTACCAGTAAACCAGAGATCACCAGTATAATAATCTATGTAGGTACAAATGACACTTGGAAGCAGAAGTCGGAGCTTCTGAAACAGGACCTCATCCACATGTTCAAAACTGCACACGGTGTCTCTTACATCGACAACTTCAGCCTCTTTTGGAACTGGGGTGAACTGTTCAGGAGTAATGGCGCCCATCTGAACTGGATAGGAGCAAAACTGCTGTCTGGAAACATTTTTAACGTACCCTCTATTCAGGCTAACTACAGACCTATATCAAAACTTCCATTTACTTCAAAGATAAGATAAGATAGTCCTTTATTGATCCCCAAAGGGGAAATTCTGGAGATCCTGGAGAAAATAGTGGCTAATCAGGTATGTGACTTCTTTTGAAACAACAGCCTATATGAGGACTTTCAGTCAGGATTTAGAGCTCATCACAGCACAGAGACTGCTCTAGTTAAAGTATCTAATGATTTACTCTCAGCTTCAGATCGTGGACTTGTCTCTGTACTTGTCTTGTTAGATCTTAGTGCAGCTTTTGACCCCATAGATCATCAGAGACTAGAGGAATTACTGGGAATTACAGGGACTGCTTTAAATTGGTTTAAGTCCTACTTACCCGATAGATACCAGTTTGTACACATGAACAATAAATCTTCTGTGTACACTAAAGTAAGTTACGGAGTTCCCCAAGGTTCTGTGCTAGGTCCAATTCTCTTCTCCATATATATGCTTCCCCTCTGTGATGTCATGAGAAAACACCCTGCCAGTTTTTATTGTTACGCTGATGATACTCAACTGTATCTATCATTGAAGCCAGGTGAGACGAATCAGTTATCTCAACTAGAAGCATGTCTAAAGGACATCAGGATCTGGATGGCCATGAATTTTCTTCTTCTTACCTCAAGACAAGACAAAGGTCATTGTGCCGGGCCCTCGACACCTCAGAGAAACCTTTTCTAATGATGTAACTGCCCTAGATGGCATTAGCCTGGCACCAAGCACAATTGATAGAAATCTTGGGGTTCTTGACAACAGATCACATTACTCCTGTATTAGCTTTTCTGCATTGGTTTCCCACAAAATATAGAATAGAATTCAAGATTCTTCTTCTCACCTACAAAGCTCTCAGTGGACAGTCACCAATTTACCTCAAAGAGCTTGTAGTGCCGTACAACCCCTCTAGAACATTACGCTCCCAAAATGCTGGCCTGCTCGTGGTTCCATCAGTCTCTAGAAGTAGTCTGGGAGGTAGAGCCTTCAGTTATCAGGCTCCTCTTCTCTGGAACCATTTACCGACCACGGTTCAGGAGGCAGACACCCTCTCTACCTTTAAGGTTAGACTTAAAATATTCCTCTTTGATAAAGCTTTCAATTAGGGACCAGCTCAGGCCCGGACCAGCACATGGCTCATAGTTAAGCTGCAAATAGGCTTAGACTGTCTATTTAGACTGTCTTATTATCAGTCCCTTGTCCTTGCCCCCCACACCCTTTCCCTTTGGCCTGCTCTATTGTAAAGTGTCTTGAGATAACACTCGTTATGAATTGGCACTACACAAATAAAGTTTGATTGATTGGCTCATGTTACTCTTCAGGTTTGAGCTCATTTTCTGACATTTTCATTAATTTCAAATATAATCTGCCTGTCTCTAAAATTGTTGTTGAGTTTGCAACATACCCGTCAACATTTGACATTTTTTTCTTAAAATTTCTGCATTCAATTTTTTATCAACAATTTGACTTTTCTCAAAATCGAATTTTGACACACAACAGAACCCTGATGTGAAAGAAAAAAGACAAAAAACTTGACCAAGAATTTACTGTAAAGTCACATGTGTTACGTTATTCTACTGCTTATGGATGCATAAGTCATAAATTGTAAAACTTTAAGTCAGGCTTGTGTGAATTTGTAGAGCTAAGTTTGCTCTCTGTTGATTTGGCAGCTTCTCTGGTGCCCTTGTCCAGATGTCCAGTTGCATAAATCTGCGTGTTAACAGTGAAAGTAAGACTTAACCACAGGAATGTTGGGCTTCTGTTGGCTGGAAGTTGGCTGGCAGTTGGTTGGAAGGGAAAATTGAAGTGGCTGGATCTGTTGTTGATTTGATGATTTTTTGCAGCTGCGTTTATTTTTCACAAATACATATTTTAATACAAACATATTTCTTGTTTTTCTGATCATGTTAATGCAGAGCTGTTGTACTGTTACAAAATTATTTTTAATTTCTTTTTAAGCGGCATGCTTAAAATCCCTTAGAGTGGCCGGAACACCATAGAGGGCCTTATATCTGCAGAGAGTGACAGTGTTCCTGCATCTAGATGCTAGAATATCATAAAAGATCTTAAAACAGCAAGAATGGTCATGAAAAAGTCAAACTCTTACCACAGACTTGCTGTTCTCTATGAGGGCAGTGATGGTGCCTCTCAGATGACTGTCTTTAGCTGGAGCGTCGGTGAAGACAAAGATCTCAGAGGAGGGCGGGGCTGCAGTGAGGGCGAGCTGTTAGAAATGACATTTGAAAAGTAAAAGTGTTATTTTAGGGGGACGTCTCTCTTGTTTGGTCTTCATCTGCTGCCAGGTTTTAAATTTAAAGTCTGTTTTTATGGCCTTTTATTTATCCAGCCTGTCAGTTATTCATCAATAAAAAACTTAACAGCCAAATCAGACTGAATGATTGTTTCTGTTATTTTTAAGGCATGATGTCAGACTGTGATTACAACTATCCACCAAGTCTGATCGTGGATCCAGAGGAGGCACTGGGGTGGTTTGTGTGGTAGATTGATCCTGCCTTCAGTTTCATTCTGTCATAGCTTCAGGATATTTTTCTCCTCCTTAGTAAACATCTGAACTCTGAATAAATCATGAAGATGGTTCAAGCAGTTGTAAAAGACCTGCAGTCCGGACAGGCTGAGCTCTGGGTTGTCTCCTCCTCCACTCGCTGACAGTTTGTTGATGTTTTCTTTGAAGACGTCTGCATCTTCTGTTCGAATCAATGGTCCAAAATCTGGAAATATGAAGGCTTGGATTTAATTTCCACCTACACTGCAGAAACTCTGATCAAGGCGGGGTTTGTTTGTCTAATTTCAAGTAAGAAATATCTAAAACACTTAAGTTTAGAAGAAGTTAAAAAATAATGCATTGGACTGTTGTGATGATGAGAAAATATCTGCCAATGAAACAAGCAAGTTTGATTCAGTGAAGGTCTAAAATTTAGCTTTAAAATCTGCTCTGGATAATTAAAAAAAAATTTTTAAGACACCCATTATGTTAAATTTGTCTTGTCTGATTGGCAGATTATTTTACTTGTTACTAGCAACTACTAGAATTATTTTAAGTTTTTATATCTTCAAATAAGATCCAGACATGTCAGGAAATTGTGGCTGAGACTAAGTCTAACTTGTATTTAGTTTCCACTAGGGCTGAACGATTTTAGGAAAAGACCTTATTACAGTTTTTCTGGCAGATATTGCAATTTCAATTCAATTTACAAGTTTCTTCAAATCAAGCTTCAGTGCGATATTCACTATGTTTACAGTATAGACAACAGTAAGGAAATCAATGATCAAATGCACATAACACATTATTCATCATCTAATATTGATGATAAACAATTGGTTTTCATCATTTAAGGGAAACTCCAACTTCTACTCCTAAACAGGCTTTGTATTGTCGACCTGCTACCAGCACTTCTGTAAATGTAAATTATCTGCAAATTTGCAAAAAAGTATGTGTGAAATAGTTAACACAAAAGATCCTGGGTCAGTCATTAGTGCTGCAAAAGAATGCAGCTTTGGCGTTCACATGATTGTATTGGCTGAAACTGCAATTTCGATCCAAAAGCGATAAATCGTTCAGAACTAATTTCCACCAACACTTCAGAAACTCAGATCAAGGCAACTGTGTTTGTCTGTTTTCAAGTCAGAAATACATATATATATTGTATTTCTGTATTGCCAAAAGTATTCGCTCACCTGCCTTGACTCTCATATGAACTTAAGTGACATCCCATTCCTAATCCATGGGGTTCAATATGACGTCGGTCCACCCTTTGCAGCTATAACAGCTTCAACTCTTCTGGGAAGGCTGTCCACAAGGTTTAGGAGTGTGTTTATGGGAATTTTTGACCATTCTTCCAGAAGCACATTTGTGAGGTCACACACTGATGTTGGACGAGAAGGCCTGGCTCTCAGTCTCCGCTCTAATTCATCCCAAAGGTGTTCTATTGGGTTGAGGTCAGGACTCTGTGCAGGCCAGTCAAGTTCATCCACACCAGACTCTGTCATCGATGTCTTTATGGACCTTGCTTTGTGCACTGGTGCACAGTCATGTTGGAAGAGGAAGGGGCCAGCTCCAAACTGTTCCCACAAAGTTGGGAGCATGGAATTGTCCAAAATGTCTTGGTATGCTGAAGCATTCAGAGTTCCTTTCACTGGAGCTAAGGGGCCAAGCCCAGCTCCTGATAAACAACCCCACACCATAATCCCCCCTCCACCAAACTTTACACTTGGCACAATGCAGTCCAACAAGTATCGTTCTCCTGGCAACCGCCAAACCCAGACTCATCCATCTGATTGCCAGATGGAGGAGCGCGATTCGTCACTCCAGAGAACGTGTCTCCACTGCTCTAGAGTCCAGTGGCGGCGTGCTTTACACCACTGCATCCGACGCTTTGCATTGCACTTGGTGATGTATGGCGTAGATGCAGCTGCTCGGCCATGGAAACCCATTCCATGAAGCTCTCTGCGCACTGTTCTTGAGCTAATCTGAAGGCCACATGAAGTTTGGAGATCTGTAGCGATTGACTCTGCAGAAAGTTGGCGACCTCTTCTCACTATGCGCCTCAGCATCCTCTGATCCCGCTCCGTCAGTTTACATGGCCTACCACTTCATGGCTGAGTTGCCGTCGTTCCCAAACACTCCCACGTTCTTATAATACAGCTGACAGTTGACTGTGGAATATTTAGGAGTGAGGAAATTTCACGACTGGATTTGTTGCTCAGGTGGCATCCTATCACAGCTCCACGCTGGAATTCACTGAGCTCCTGAGAGCGACCCATTCTTTCATGAATGTTTGTAAAAGCAGTCTGCATGCCTAGGTGCTTGATTTTATACACCTGTGGACATGGAAGTGATTGAAGCACCTGATTCTGATTATTTGGATGGGTGAGGGAATACTTTTGGCAATATAGTGTATCTAAAACCCTTATTCTAATCCTGAATCGCTTCACAGGCCCTGATAAATACCTTATTTTAAGGAATAAAAATAAGACATTGAACTTCTTGTAATGATAAGAAAATATCTGCCAATAAAACAAGCAAGCTTGACTCAGTCAGGGTCTAAAACTGAGGTTTAATATCTGATCTGGAAAGAAAATTTTACTTTAAGACAACCTTTAAATTAAATCTGTCTCATCTGATTGGTAGATTATTTTACTTGTTACAAGCAACTTGGCCTTATTTTTAGTTTTTATTTATTCAAATAAGATCTTAATCCAGACATGTCAGGAACTTGTGTCTTAGAATAAGTCTAGTGAGGTATTTTTGACTTGAAATTGGACAAATACTACCACCCATATCTGAGTTCCTGCAGTGTGTAACACATTTTATTTTTAATTTTTATATTTTTGCATATTCCACTGTGAAAACACAACCTTTACCAGTGTGTTACCTGGATCATTGAAAGGTACCAGTATGTAGACTGAGGGCTCCTCCGGCGTTCCCCTCTTACTGTCAATAATCTCGAAGGAAACCCTCTTGGCCTCTGCGATGTCATCTCTCATGCTGCCTGTGGTGTCGATGACAAAACACAGCGCAGAGGACTGGGACAGGCCCATCAGCCTGCAGACAAGAGACGGACAAACAACAGCTGATGGATCCTGACTCTGTTTCTGAATGACCAAATGAGAATTTGGGAGCATTATTGAATTTTATTTTTCTAGGAATCCTAGTGACAATAGTTCTTTGAGCTCATTAAAAATATGAAATGATGGCTTAATGTACAAGAAAATCTGTTCCTCAACAAAGTTTGGAGACTTTATTTCAGTTGATTATTTCTCCCCTTTAATAACACCAGGTGGTATTTTATTTCATATAGTAAAGCCTGATTAGTCTGTAACTGTAAGGATCATGCATTCGTGGAATGAGACACACCCTTGGCTTAGGTGAATCAGACATGTACCTCAGAAAGTTTGTGTCTCCAATGACCACTCTGATGTCCTCCAGGACCTCCATTGTGGCCTTCACAGCCACATCAGCAGCTTCACGGTGAAGGAAGCCGTGACTCGACCCCACGGTGTCTTTGCTGATGCCTCCCACAGGGTCCTGTCTGCTGGTCCGGTCAAAAGTTCCACCATGGCTGCATTTACCTCGGGAGATAAACAGATGTGTATTTAAAATGTTACTAAAGTGAAAGTAAAGTGTTTCATCATTTTTCAGTATTCGTCAAGTTACCTGCAGGTTTGTCTGAGGAGACGAGACCCAAGTATCCTGAGGTGAGAAGGCCCTGCTGCAGCAGAGAGGGTAAAATGTTGTCTGTGCAGTCTCCTCCAATGCAGCTCCTACAGGTCGGAGTGTCAATGTCTAAAATGTAAAATAAATAATTAATGACATATAATATTATACGATTTTTACAGTATTTAGCTCCCACCCTCAGTGAGTGTTGTGAAGTGCAGACACATGGGTCATCTGCCCACCTCTTCCTGTTTTCTTTAACTAAAGCTGAGCATCATTTAATCAGAAATGTTCTGAACTTCTGTCTGTCTGTACTTTCATGATTAAAAACAGAATGTTATCACCACTTCTGAGAGGACAGGATGTTCTCAGTGACACAGTACTCATTTACTGTAAAAAGATTGTAAATTTTATCTTAACTTACTAGAAACAAGGCTCAAATAAGTTACAATAAAAGTCTTTACAGCAACATAACTCTGTTTTTATTAACAGGATTATTATTTATTTTCTATTATATATTTACTACTGTCTTTTTTATTCAAGGTATCATTACTGTCTTTCAATTTACAACTTCATTACTGTACTATCAAATACAGCATCCTCACTGTTTTTTTATTTACAGTATCATTTTTCTACAACTTTTTAATTTTTTTTTAAATTACAGTGAACTTGCTGTATTTTAATTTATATTACGATATCTTTAACTATTTTACTGACCATTTATAAGCAAGACATCATTTGTAAGAAAAGAAAAAAAAATCAGTAGATCAATTTTTGTCTCATAACATTAATTTACTCAAATATTTTCTTGAAAATTCAGAAACAAGGCAACTGGACTGTGTAGAGTTTGTTGGGAAGATGTTTCACTTCTCATCCAAGAAGCTTCTTCATCTTCTTGGATGAGAAGTGAAACGTCTTCCCAACAAACTCTACACAGTCCAGTTGCCTTGGTTTTGAATTTTCAAGATGACCATGACCTGGATGAATGAGAATCTACACAGATGTACTCAAATATTTGTTTTATCCAAAATGTAAAACATGTTCAAAAAAAAAAAATCTTACCTGCTATTGTTCAGTTTTCCTGGAAAAATAGATTTTTCTCATTATCCAATGTTCTTTTCAATATGAACATTTTACAGTAAGTAACTGTATATTTTATGGTAAATGCTGTTAATTTTACCAAAATAGATTTGTGTTTTCCACAATATTTTGCGATTTACATTAATTTAGTGCATAGATTTTTTTTCAGTAGGTAGCTGTAGATATTAAAATAATACTGGAAAGTTTACAAAAATCAGTTACAGTGTAATTTAACAAGTCTGATTACTAAACTGAACCAGAGGAGCAAAGACATTGTTAAGATAATTTTTTATATCAATATTTATTTATACATCAAATTAAAACTTTAATGCTCAACTTAATGACATATATTTTTAAAGAATTTTACAGACAAAACTTGCCAACTGTGCCTCTAGTTGCTTGAAAGAATTGAATTTATAGAATTAATCTTTTTTTTTTTCTCATTTTAATGTTATTTGTGTCATGTGTTCAGTGGGGTGGGATGTGGGCGTGCGGTGGTAAGGTCGGGCTTACACCCCGCCCCCCAGAGGAGCCAGGGCCAAGGGAAGCGCTGGAAATCGATGCCCGAAGGACCAAGGAGGCCCCCGGACCACCCGCACAGAGCAGCAACCCACAGGCAGCCACCCACGCCGAGGTCCCCAGCGAGCGACAGGCACACGGATCCCGCACCACAGGCGGAGACATGAAACCCAGCAGGGCGCACCCGCCCCCCGGGAGCTGCCCCAGGCCCCCACTCGCAGGCACAGGAGCCACCGACACCACCCCACTTGATAGAGATGGGCTCCCCAGCACAGAGTCACAGCCATAAAGGGCCGGACCCCACCAGCCGCACCAAACCTAAACTAGTGATCCACCTCTTGTCCCCCCGTCCCAGCGGACACCTTGACATCAATTTTATGTCAGTGTTTGATGTCATATTGATGTTGAATTGACATCAGGTGCCAACTGGGCTGTTATTCTGTATCTTTGATCCCAGACAAAGATACATTTTCCCTATCTGTGAAGGCACCATTGGCAAGTTGTTCATCAAGCAAGAATGGTTAAGAATTCAGCCAACAAAGCTTCAACAGTTGGCCACCTCACCTCACTCAATGTGGCCCACCACTCATCCCACCCCCCCAAAAAAAATTAAAATAATGAGAAAGTGCAAAAACAACTGCTAGGTATGATTTCTCTTGAGTAACCAGTACTACATAATGCACAAATTAGGATAGGTGATGAAGTACTGTATTTCTACTAACCTTAGATTGCTGGTACATGTTTTGTTTTTCAGAAGTCATCAATAAACTAACTTTCCTATGATTTTATCTCTAAATATATTTTATGAGGCATTAAAATATAATACTTGATATAAGTAAAAACTACATTTGGAAACAATAGTAGAGGCAATATATTTGTGTTTTAAAACTGGTAAACATTCATTCTTTTATTGCATTAAAAAGAAGCTCATGTTGGCTTTAGTCATGTGCCATGCTCATTATATTGTGAGTTTTGATTGTGTTTGAATTAAATGCATATTAATCTTAGTATAATCCTTTTTTGAACCTTAATATTCGCTGTTTTTCATTTACTTATATTCTTTTTCTCATTGAGGTTACCCAACAAAATACTACACTGAAAAAAATATATGTGTTCCTCTTTTAATCAAAGTTGTCCACCCCTGGTTTAGAGGAAAGGTGATGTAACGCAGTAGTGAACATGCCCCTGTCCCAGCTTTTATGGGACATGTTGCATGCCTTCAATTCAAAGTGGGTGAATATTTGCAAAATAAAAAAATGAGGTTTATCAGTTTGAACATTTATTATCTTGTTTTTGTTGTGTATTTAATTGATTTCAGGTCAAATTGCAAATCACTGTTTTCTCTTTTTATTTACATTGTACATGACGTCCCAACTTCATTGGAATTGGGTTTTGTATTTGAGCAGGGTCTTTCACTAGTAAGAGGTCATGACAGGGTTGGTATTTGTTAGCAGACAGCTGAAAGACATGCAGATAAAGTCTAGTGTTCTTTCTCACTCATGCAGACAGTCAGAATGTCCAAACAGCAGATCTGGACAGGAGACTGATGTTTCTTACCTGCTAGGTTCTCAAGAGCTTCATCCGGTCTGATCAGAGAGCTGAAAGGGGCAGTGTTCCCCTGCTCCACCCAGTTACTGTGGCTGTAGAAATCCTAAATATTCAGAATATGAGATGAGATTTACCACACTGCCGTCTGTTATTGTTTCAATTGTGTGTGCAGTTGTTAGTCTAACCTGTAGGGTATGAAGGAGCTGTCCAAGCTGCAGCCTCGCAGTGAAAAAGTTCAGGAGCTTCACACTTTCCTTTACAGCAGAAACACCTCAGAGAAGAGCAGAGAACAGAGCATTAGATGTTTATATATTTCACCTTTACAGCGAGTTACATCCCGTGAGGACTGTGCATGAAATGAGCAACACAACTAAATGTGTGGGCAGTACAAAGTCAAAAAATGTGCAAAAAAAACCCCCACTTATTCTAATCCACATTCTCTTAACAAAGTGAGATGAATATCTTACTTTAAGGAATGAAAAGCAAAACTAAGGCATTGAATTGGTGTTATGATAAGAAAATATCTCTCAGTGAAGCAAGCAAAGTTTGACTCAGTGAGGGTCTTCAACTCAGGTTTAATGTCTGCTATAAAAAAACCTTAAGTTTTTTTTTTCATCTGATTGGCCAGTTTATTTTAATTATTACAAGCAACTCAGGTCTTATTTTTAGTTTTTATATCTTCAAACAAGACCTTAGTCCAGCCATGTCAGTAAATTGTGGCTCAGAATAAGTCTAGAGAGCATTTTTTGACTTGAAATTGGACAAATACACTTAGCATGATCTGAACTTTTGCAGTGTATTGTTCCTCGGTGAAACACCGGGTGAGGAACCAGTCTTCTTGAGATGTTGTCTTCCAAGAGACCCACTTTGCAGGCTGTCTTTGACAGAACTAAGTTCTCAGTTTGGACCTGGTACCAGGGCTGACACCAAGTGATGCTGCCCCTCAGCACACTGGAATGCCAGCCTCCAGTTGCAGGGGATTTTAGCACTTTTTGGGGGGCTGCACTGCTCATTACAAATGCATGATCCTTACATGTGGTACCTCAGTGTAAAGGTGACTAATATAAAATACTATTATCATATTTTGAAAGTCTAGAAATAATTAGCTAAATTGACATTTCCAGTCTTTTGTTGGGGAGTACTGCATGGTGGTTTTATGCCTCTGTGGTCAACATCTTCAGGGAGAGTGGTCTCACTTGGCCTCTGACTCAATTTAATCTGCTAATCTTTAAATCAGAGAGGATAGTGTTGCAAAATTTGACAGAAATCCCTTACAGAATTTTTGACATATTAAGTTCTCAAGCAGATTGAGGGTGAAGGACATTCGACCTTGTCCCTCTAACCTCACAGGTCTGTCCTCCAGTCAAAGTAGACATTTGTATAAAAAGTAATTTTGAGATCTTAAGAAAGTGCTTCGAGCATCCAGCACAGACAAGTGATCAGAGCATGACCTTTGAACATGACCTTGAAAATCTAGATGCTTTCATAGTGAAGCCATGGTTTGACGTGTACCTGATGTAATGATGTCCCGTCCTCCCTCAAAGGTCTCATCATCAAAGTGATGCTCTGAACTCAGATCGAAGGTCACATCCACCTCTGCGTTGCTGAGGTAAATGTCGGCGATGGAGGACTGAAACTTGCTGGAGGAGAGGAAAGAGGTGGAGGAGCACGCTCTCTGCACTTGGTCGCCTGTGAGGCTGTCGTCAATCTGACAAAAAAAGATGAAAACATGACAGATTACAACTGTTTAAAGAAACTGTCCTCTCAAAGTCCTTGTTCACATCGTCTGATTGTAGGAGGACAAAAATCACTTTGGACCACCAGATAACCAGACCAATGCTTGCATTGATCATCAGGGGGAATCTGGTCCAAAAATCAGGCTGATGATCTTGTAGTGTGAGCCCTGCTTTACAAGAATGCCATCTTCGTCTTAATGTTTTCCCACTATCATCAGCACCTCATCCTTGAGCTTGTTAATGTATTGTCCAGACACACAGTCTGTTAAGGAATACAACATTTTTATTGTTTTCATGTCTTGCTCACTCCTGAGTCCATGACAAGCAGGTAGACTCCATTCTTTCAACTCTGCATGCAGTAACAAGGAAGAAACGGGCAGAGCTCACCCACTGCTAATTAGCTTAGCTCAAATACTGGGAGTCAGTGGGTAGTGTTAGCCTGCCTCTGTCAACATCAGATAAACTCTTCAGGAGCTCTAAACGGTCCTGTATGCTTGTTGTGATTTTTTTTTTACCACATTATGTTACTTCATCTATTTTTAGACTTTAGCACTTTATTTAATTTTCAAAAGAAATACATATGAATCTGAACCGCTGGGCTCATGCACAAAACCACTGTGGATGCGCTTGTCAACAAAAGCATGTCTGCAGTGGTTTGCGTCACATCAAGCACACAGGACCGTTTAGAGCTACTGAAGAGTTTATCTGATGACTGTAGGCAAAGGCAGGCTAGCTTTACCTGTTGATTCCCAGTGTTTGAGCTAAGCTAAATAGCTGTAGGCACGCTCTGCCCGCCTCTTCCTTGTCACTGCACGCACAGTCAAATGAATGGAGTCTATCTGCTTGTTTTGGGCTCAGGAGAGACATGAAAAGAACAAAACTGCTGGTGTATCCCTTTAATGTCACAGCCTTACCGCCATGTTTGTTTACATCACAGACTTACAGTATGTATGAAAATAAGGTTTACTTTAGATGTAACGAAATACAACATTTTTTAATGGAAAAATTCAGACAAAATAATTATTAGATGTGTGTTCCCCCTTTTAGCTTCTGTACTGTACAGATATATCAACACATAAACTCACAGTCAGGCTGAAGTCCTGTCCCGCCAAGGCAGCGATGTCTCTGCAGACCTCAGCTGTCTTCATGAGCACCGCCCTCTCTGTGATCTCACGGTGTGTGACGGAGCCAAAGGAGGAGATAGGTATGAAGCTTTGGACAAGGCCGGACAGGCTGAAGATCAGCACCAACACCAACAGCTCCATCGGCGTGGCTGTGAGGATGATGACGGTGGAGGAGAAATGAATTATGATGGATGCTCCTCTTCACTCTCCTCCTGCTTTCATCTGAACACGATCTCGGAACAGGAGACAGCAGAGAGGTCACCGAGGCTGAACCAGGTGTAACAAGGAAACAAGCAGCAAGTGGAAACACCTGAAAGAGACAGACGATCATCAAGAGAGCAGGACGGAGGAAATCAAACAGGAAGAGGCTAAAAACACACATTAATGACTTTAACCAAGAGCTGGAAGAGTTTTGGTGTCAGTGGTTGCAATTTAACACAATAGATGCACAGGGGTGAATTGTTTTTATATCAAACCTGTTTTATTTTATCAAGGACCTCCAGTTTCCAGCAGTTAGAGACATGCATTATCTGACAGGAAGGAGTCAGAGAGGAGAGTATCTAACATAAAGGAGTTAAAGGAGAATCAGAAAGGAGGGCATCTGAAGGACAGGAGTCAACAAAGGAGTCAGAAGGAGGGGAATTAGACAGAAAGGAGTTAGAAAAAAGGAGTCAGAAGGAGGTCATGACAGAAATTGAGTCAGGAAAAGGAGTCAATCAGGAGGGCATCGGACAGAAAGAAGTTAGGAAAAGAGTCTTAAAGGGGAGTTTGTCAAAAATTATTTTTAAAACTAGGAATACGTGACGTGAGTCGGTTAGTTCCAGATAAACTTTATTTTTCCAAAAAGTTGATGCACTCAAAAAAGTGTCTAGGTAGCGTACTCTTAAACTGTGGTATTATGTTTTGATGAGAGTTCTTGTAGGCGGAGAAAATAGCCTTTGTACTTGGAGCATTACTTCCCTGTTTGTGGCTGGTTCAGTGGAACAGACTCTTACAGACTGTGGCTCACTGAGGGAGAAGAGAGAACGCTCTACTGCATCTAATGTACTTAGTGGCCATATGGAGCTCATACAACCCCACTTCAAAAATACTGAACTAGCCCTTCAATTTTTTTTGGTTGTTTTTTGTCAATCACTTTTATTAGTTTTCAGCAAAAAAAAACAAAAAACATATCAGCAAAGTAAAATGAACAAACACACAGAGGGAGTCCCACAGAGACGTAGTACGTTCCTACACACACAAACATGTGCATACAAATGTAGACTGATTAAAAGAGATATCAGAACCTATTGTATCGAGACGCTGCTGTATAAAGGCCCCATATTTTCATGTATAGCTCTTCCTTGTCCCTCATCCTGTAACAAAGCCTTTCGTATGAAGCAGTCTTGGCCATTTCATCAAACCACTCTTTCACCGATATGCCACATTAACATTTCTATATAAAAAGTAATATGGGTAATGGGGAATATTTAGGTTTCTATACTCCTCAACAAATGTTTGTATTTCTCCCCTTTACAACAAGGTACAGCCTGTAAGAACTCTGCATGTATTGAATGAGCAGCACGGCTAAACGTGAGGAAAGCACCTCCAGAAAATGTGCTAAAATCTCCTTCAACTGAAAGCTGGTGCTCTGGTATGTAGAGTGGAAGCATTATTTGGTGACTGGTACCGTGTCAAAACTGGAGACCAATTCTCTTGAGACTTGAAGACCAGCTCCTCACCCTTCCTTCACTGAGGAACTGCATCCTTCCAGGGGAAGAGGGGATTTTGGCACATTTTATTTGGTGAACTACTCACATTTACTTGTTTTACAAGTGCACGGTCCTTAAAAGTTGTACCATGTTGTAAAAGCGACTAATCGGGCTTTCAAGTGATATAAAATACAAAACCAATTGGTGTAAATAAAGGGGAGAAATAATCAACATCATCAATCAATAACATTTCCAAACTTTTTGAGGGGCATAGATGATGGTAAATATTTATTGCATGTATTGTATATTTGTTTTATATCTAACTCAATTTGTGCCGTTTTCTACTTTTTTTCTTCTCTATTTTATTCCCCCTCACTTCTTTAATATTATATGTTGATTGTTTTGCACCAGTTTACCAAGTCAAACTCCTCTTATGTGTGAAAGTACTTGGCAACAAAAACAAGAGAGTCAGGATAACTTAAAGGGAACAGAGATCTTTAAAAAGCCGAGGTTTAGAGCCAAAATGATGGAGCGATGGATCTCTGTGAGAGGAGTAAGTTTATGGAAGAATCTTGACAGAGAGACCAAAGAATCTACGTCAAAATTCATATTTAACATTAGAGTCAAAACCATCATGTTAAGTTATGAGACCTGAAAGCAAAGTTTTGTTTTGTCTGTGTAATATTTTTGGGTTCACTTTTTCGATAAGTATAAATTGAATCCATGTTCCTTATAGAGGGAAGTGAGGGCTTCCTTGGCCCTGCAGCTATTTCATTAAAGTTTTTTTTTTGTACATTGTAAATTAGTGTCTTGTAAAAAAGCTGTAGATCTTATAAGATTATTCTTCTTTCTGCTCTTGTCTGTTATTATTTGTGCTTTTTGCTTGTTTCTGATGAAGTGCTTTCTCTTATGAATAAATGAAATAAACATTGAAAATGAAAATGATTCTAATTTAATACAGACTATGTTCTTCCTGACTTTAGCTGGTTCCCTTTTGCAGCTTGACCTGAGAAACAAAATGATCACTTTCCCCTGTAATGACTGATGTGCTCTTCGAGTCTTTTTCAGACAGGACAAACAGGCAGATTACCACAAAAGTTACAATAATAAAATGATTATAAATGGTCGAATATGAAGGGAATTTAACCTAATAGAGTTGAATTTACAGAAGAAAGGATCAAATTTGATCAGACTTACCTGTGTGTACTCAGCAGTTGAGGCTTTTTAAATCCCTGACATCACCTCAGGTTGTATTCAGTCATATCAGCGTGGTGTGTGTACTCAGTTAGATTGTATTATGTGTACCTGTGTGTGTTTCCTGTATTATCTAAAAGCTGAATAATGAGTGTGTGTCCTTTCTCCGTCCTCTTATAATGTGACAGCAATCCTCAGAAGGACTCCCACGTGCTGTATTTCTTCATATGTCTTCATGTTGCAGTGACAGAGCGGGCGTGAGTGTCTTAGTGTTTAGTGTCAGGTCACATTTTTTTCTTTCTCTTCCTGTTAACAGAAACCACAGTGAAATCTTTTTTGTTAACGGAGATTAAGCTATGAAAAAGGAAATTCCTGCAAAAAAAAATGAAACAATAACACAATTTTACCATTTGCTGTAAATGGATCCGGAGATGGGCAGAGAAAAAACATTTGTGCCAAACTCTCAGGGTGATGTCACATTATTTGCTAAACTGTTGCTGTTTAAGGTGTTGCAGCTGGACTTTTTACAAACCAACATTCCAGTTAAGTTGGGAAGTTGTTAATAAAACATTTAAAACAAATTGTTTTTGACCTACATATAATTAAAATCCCTACAAAGACACTATATCTCATTCTTGAATGGATAAACTTTTTTTTTTTTTTTAAATATTCACTTACTTTGAATTTGATGCCTACAACGTGTTTCAAACAAAGCTGGGGCACTGACATTTTCACTCGTGTTACATTGCCTGTCCTTTTAACAACACCAAATAAGAACTGAGGACAATAATTGTTGAAATTTTTAGGTGGAATTCTTTCACATTCTTGCTTGATACTTCAGTTACTCAGCACTCGAGTCTCTCTTGTCTTGCTTGTGCTTCAAAATGAGCCACACGTGTTCAGTGGAGACCGTCTGGACTGCAGCAGGTCAGTCTAGTACCGCTCTCTTTCACTCTGAAGCCACGCTGCTGTAACAAGAGCAGAATATGTCTTCATTGTCTCTGAATTACGCAGGGACATCACTAAAAAAGATGTCTCTTGAATGGTATCATGTTGCTCCTAAACCTGTATGTGCCTTTCAGCATTAATGGAGCCTTCACACGTGCAGGTTACCCATGCTCTGATAACAGTCTGGATGGTCCTTTTCCTCTTTAGCCCGGAGGACACCATGTCCATTATGTCCAAAAACAGTCTGAAATGTGGACTCAGACCACAGCAGACTTTTCCACTTTGCCTCAGTCCATCTCAGATGAGCTCGGCCCAGAGCAGCCGGCGGTGTTTCTGGGTGTTGTTGATATTTGCCTTTGTCTTTGCATGGTAGAGTTTGACCTTGACCCTTGTAGCTGTAGAGATGAACTGTGTTAACTGACAATGGTTTTCTGAAGTGTTCCTGAGCCCATGTGCTGATATCCCTTCAGCATGATGCTGGTTTTTAGTGCGCTGCAGCCTGAGGGATCAGAGGTCACAGGCATTCAGTGTTGGTTTTTGGCCTTCTTGCCTACATGCAGAGATTTCTCTGGATTCACTGAATCTTTTGATGACTTTATGGACTGTAGATGATGAAATCCCTAGACCCCTTGAACTGTACACTGAGAAGTGCTGTTCTTAAGGTGCGTTCACACCGAACGCGACTTTGGCGACCAAGAAGCCGACGCAAACCCAAGTCCTGTCGACTGTGCATTGCTCATTTTGTCACCGTTGCTGTTGCTCAGTGAAGTCACCCTGCGATCATATCATATATCATATAATAGGACGTATGAGCTGACATTATTCTAACTGTATCCTTTTCACTCACCTGCCAACCACAAAACACTGCAGCTGATGGCCCTGCAGCAGCATCTTCTGTGAGTTGAATGTGGTCCGTCTAGGCGGAACTAATGTTCTCACTAACCAAAGTTCCTGACACGAACATAGATTGTCACTCTGTGGACCGGAATAAAAACAGTCTGTCACAGGTGTGGTCACGCACCCACACAACGCTGATTGGCTCTCACGGCGCGACATCGCCTGAAAAGTTCAAATATTTCAACTTTGGACGCAGGGCATGGCGACCTGCTCCGCATCCAAAGCGACCCCAGAGTTCCCATCTGCAGCAACAGGGGTGCCGCCCCCATGTCTCCAAAGGTGCAACCAAGTCGCCCAGAATGCGTCCGTCGCATCGCGTGAGATCTGGTCGCGCGTGGTCGTGGTTGCGTGGCTGTACATTGACTCTGCATGGAAAGTGGCCGCCGAGGTCGCTAGATTCGCGTTCGGTGTGAACTCACCTGTAAACTGTTGGACTATTTGCTCACACAGTTGTTCACAAACTGGTGACCCTCGCCCCGTCCTTGCTCATGAATAACTGAGCCTTTTGTACCAAACCATGAAACTCACCTGTTTCCAGCTAACCTGCTCACCTGTGGTGTTTGGATCATTGCAAACATCCCAACAGAGGGAGATAGTGAAGGCCTGATCCTGCAGACTTTGTCTTGTGCATAGAAGAACACTATTACAGGGAGAAGACGTGCAGTATTCGCTAAGGAGTGTATAAAACTGTAAAAACAATGTTAGCATGTGAATGTTTTTACAGTATAAAGCTGGGCTGACATTTTTCATGGTCATCATGTTCTTTGGTTGTTTCTGTTATTTTGGATCTGCACATAAATTAGTTAAAAATGGAGGGTTTTTATTTTTTATTTTTGTTTTTTTTGTTGTACAGTATTGTGGCAGACTTGTAGATCTCCTTGATATCAAACCATATTCATACAATTTTAGAAATTTTTCAAAAAGTAGATAAAAGTAGACAAATAAACAAGGACAGCTCCTTCTACACAAATATTTATACCCAATCAGTCTACAGTTCGTACATTGAACATATCCAATCAGAGTTTCTCTTCTCCCCCTAGAAAAGAGTTTGACTTTACATTTACTGTACATAGAAAAATAAAGGCTCACAGGAGTCCTGCTTCATCTGTTCAGGAAGTAAATAATCTGAGTTGTTTCCTGCAGAGTTTACAGTAAATGCAGGGGCACTCCTGATGGATTAGGGTTAAATCCTGTCTGCACTGGTCAGCTGTTTACACTGTAAACCTGCAGAGTGTTCATGTGTTACTGAGCCACATAATCCTAAAGAAAACATTCCTGTGTCCTCAGTCTGAAACTCTTTGTCCTAAGAGCACTTAAACTTCACACTTCCACCTTCACAAAGTCTCTCAGAGGACCTTTGACCTCAGTAAGGAGCTGAAGTTAAAACTGTTGCTGCTCCAACAGGAGACTGTGAAGTGTCAGGATGACTGTGCAAGAGTTCATTAAGATTTTCAACATTTTTATCCACACTGCAGAGAAAGTAAAGATTCTCAGACTAAAACTTTTCTCAACATTTTATTCATTTCATTACATTTAATTTAATTTGCTTTTTTTCTTTATTTTGGCTCTATTTTATGCAACTATGCAACTTATTAAATTTGATTCTTTAAATTTCAGTTTTACATAAAGATCTTTAATTTTACTTCATTTTCTTTCATTCAATTATTTTTTCCTTTTTAAATGCAATTCAACTTCGTTTAATGTCATTTACTTTTTTAAAATTTATTTTTATGTCATTTTTTTCATTTTATTCTTATTTTGTTTTACTTTTCTTTAATTTACTTATTAAATTTGATTCTATTTATGTCAGTATACCATCCATCCATCCATCTTCTTCCGCTTATCCGTAGTCGGGCAGCCCAGACTTCCCTCTCCCCAGCTACTTCGTCCAGCTCCTCCAGGGGGATCCCGAGACGTTCCCAGGCCAGCTGAGAGACATAGTCCCTCCAGCGTGTCCTGGGTCTTCCCCGGGGCCGCCTACCAGTGGGACGTGCCCGGAACACCTCACCAGGGAGGCGTCCAGGAGGCATCCTAACCAGATGCCCGAGCCACTTCATCTGGCTCCTCTCAACGCGGAGGAGCAGCGGCTCTACTCCGAGCCCCTCCCGGATGACCGAGCTTCTGACCCTGTCTCTAAGGGAGAGTCCGGACACCCTGCGAAGGAAACTCATTTCGGCCGCTTGTACTCGGGATCGTGTTTTTTCAGTCACGACCCAAAGCTCGTGACCATATGTGAGGATAGGAGTGAAGATCGAGTGGTAAATTGAGAGCTTTGCCTTGCGGCTCAGTTCCCTTTTTATCACGACGGACCGGTGTAGAGTCCGCATCACTGCCGACGCCGCACCGATCCGCCTGTCGATCTCCCGGTCCATCCTTCCTCCGCTCGTGAACAAGACCCCGAGATACTTGAACTCCTCCACTTGGGGTAGAATCTCATCCCCGACCCAGAGAGGGCACTCCACCCTCCCCCGGGTGAGGACCATGGACTCGGATTTGGAGGTGCTGATTCTCATCCCAGCCGCTTCACACTCAGCTGTGAACCGATCCAGTGAGAGCTGTAGGTCTCGGTCTGACGAAGCCAACAGGATCACATCATCTGCAAAAAGCAGCGACCTGATCCTGAGGTCACCGAACCGGAACCCCTCAACACCCTGGCTGCGCCTAGAAATTCTGTCCATGAAAGTAATGAACAGAATCGGTGACAAAGGGCAGCCCTGGCGGAGTCCAACCCTCACTGGAAACGGTTCTGATGTACTGCCGGAAATGCGGACCAGGCTCTGGCACCGGTCGTATAGAGAACGAACAGCCCGTATCAGGGTGTCCGCTACCCCATACTCCCTGGAGCACCCCCCACAGAACCCCACGAGGAACACGGTCGAAAGCCTTCTCCAGGTCCACAAAACACATGTAGACTGGTTGGGCAAACTCCCATGCACCCTCGAGGACCCTGTGGAGGGTATAGAGCTGGTCAATAGTTCCACGACCAGGACGAAAACCACATTGCTCCTCCTGAATCCGAGGTTCGACAATCCGGCGGACCCTCCTCTCCAGTACCCCTGAATAGACCTTCCCAGGGAGGCTGAGGAGTGTGATCCCCCTGTAGTTGGAGCACACCCTCCGGTCCCCTTTCTTGAAAAGGGGAACCACCACCCCAGTCTGCCAATCCAGTGGTACTGCCCCCGATGTCCACGCGATGTTGCAGAGTCGTGTCAGCCATGACAGCCCCACAACATCCAGAGCCTTGAGAAACTCCGGACGGATCTCGTCCACCCCCGGAGCCCTGCCACCAAGGAGCTTTTTGACCACCTCGGCGACCTCAGCTCCTGAGATAGCAGAGTCCACCACAGAGTCCCCCAGGTCTACTTCCGCACTGGAAGACGTGCTGGTAGGATTGAGGAGGTCTTCAAAGTATTCTTTCCACCGATCCAGGACGTCCAGAGTCGAGGTCAACAGTGCGCCATCCCCACCATAGACGGTGTTGACAGCACACAGCTTCCCCCTCCTGAGACGCCGGATGGTGGTCCAGAATCTCTTCGAAGCCGTCCGGAAGTCGTTCTCCATGGCCTCACCGAACTCCTCCCATGCCCGGGTTTTTGCCTTGGCAACCACCGAAGCTGCATTCCGCTTGGCCTGCCGGTACCTGTCAGCTGCCTCCGGAGTCCCACTGGCCAAGAAGGCCCGATAGGACTCCTTCTTCAGCTTGACGGCATCCCTCACCGCCGGTGTCCACCAGCGGGTTCGGGTGTTGCCGCCACGACAGGCACCGACGACCCTACGGCCACAGCTCCGATCAGCCGCCTCAACAATAGAGGCCCGGAACAGGCCCACTCGGACTCAATGTCCCCTGCCTCCCCCGCCACATGGTCGAACCTCGCCCGGAGGTGGGAGTTGAAACTCTTTCTGGTGGGAGACTCTGCCAGCCAGTTCCCAGCAGACCCGCACAACACGCTTGGGCCTGCCAGGTCTGACGGGCATCCTCCCCCACCATCGGAGCCAACTCACCACCAGGTGGTGATCAGTTGACAGCTCCGCCCCTCTCCTCACCTGAGTGTCCAAAACATGCGGCCGCAAGTCCGATGATACGACTACAAAGTCGATCATCGAACTGCGGCCTAGGGGGTCCTGGTGCCAAGTGCACATATGGACACCCTTGTGTTTGAACATGGTGTTTGTTATGGACAGTCTGTGACGAGCACAGAAGTCCAGTAACAAAGCACCACTCGGGTTCAGATCGGGGGGGCCGTTCCTCCCAATCACGCCCCTCCAGGTCGCACTGTCGTTGCCGATGTGAGCGTTGAAGTCCCCCAGAAGAACGAGGGAGTCCCCAGAGGGGGCACTCTCTAGCACCCCCTCTAGGGAGTCTAAAAAAGGTGGATACTCTGGACTGCCGTTTGGTGCATAAGCACAAACGACAGTCAGGTTCCGTCCCCCCACCCGAAGGCGGAGGGAGGCTACCCTCTCGCTTACTGGGGTGAACCCCAACGTACAGGTGCCGAGCCTGGGAGCAATAAGTACTGCTACCCCTGCCCGGCGCCTCTCGCCATCGGCAACTCCAGAGTGGAAGAGAGTCCAGCCCCTCTCAAGAGGACTGGTTCCAGAGCCCAAGCTATGTGTCGAGGTGAGTCCGACTATATCTAGTCGGAACCGCTCGACCTCGCGCACCAGCTCAGGCTCCTTCCCCACCAGAGAAGTGACGTTCCACGTCCCTAGAGCTAGCTTCTGCAGCCGGGGATCGGACCGCCAGGGTCCCCACCTTCGGCTGTCACCCAGCTCACATTGCACCCGACCACCTTGGCCCCTACCACGGATGGTGAGCCTATGGGAGGGGGGTCCCACGTTGCCCTTTCGGGCTGTGCCCGGCCGGGCCCCATGGGCACAGGCCCGGCCACCAGAAGCTCGCCATCGAGCCCCATCCCCAGGTTTGGCTCCAGGGTGGGGCCCCGGTAACCCGCGTCCGGGCAAGGGAAACTGGGATCCAATAATGTTATTCTCCATAATGGTCTTCGAGCCACGCTTTGTCTGACCCCTCCCCCAGAACCTGTTTGCCTTGGGTGACCCTACCAGGGGCATAAAGCCCCCGACAACATAGCTCCTGGGGTCATTGGGGTACGCAAACCCCTCCACCGCGGTAAGGTGGTGGCTCCAGGAGGGGCCATGTCAGTATACATTATGGTCATTTATGTTACTTAATTTGCTTTCACTAGGCTTTATTTAACTTTTTTAGATTCAATTCCATTTCGTTTTGTGTAATTTACATTATTTTATTTAATTTTAATATAATTTTCTTTCATTCATATTTGTCTCACTTGTCTTTATTTTTCTTTTATACTTTTTTCATTTGACCTATTTTAAAATATTGATTTAATTTTCTATTTTTTTATTTCAATGAATTTTTAGTTTTGCATTGTTTTCTGACTTTCTTTACTTTTTTCCTTTAATTTTATTTTACTTTTGAATGTAATTCTATTTCATCTTGTGTAATTTATCTTATTTTTTTAAAATTTTTTTTGTAAGTTTACTTTATACTCATTTTCTATTTCTTTATTTCTCCATAATATCATTTCATCTGACTTATTTCATACTTTTGATTTAATTAAATTAAACTCCATTTAGTTCAGTTTTACATTACTTTCTCTGATTTTACTTCTATTTCTTTCATAATTTTTTTTGTGCTTTTAAAAATTTAATTCAGTTTTGTTTTGCATAATTTATTTTTTTCTTGTCTCATTTTACATTCTTTTCTTTCATTTTTGTTTTTTCATTTTTGTTTTATTTATTTCATTTTCAGGTCCCCTTACACACTGGATTTCTTTTGGTTCTTTTATTTATTAACTAAAGTACTCGGGCGGCAGTAGCTCAGCCCATAAGGACCCGGTCTGGGGACCGAAGGGTGGCCGGCTGGAATCCCGACCAAACCAAGATTGGAAGTTGGTTTGGTAGCTGGAGAGGTGCAAGCTGACTTCCTGGGCTCTGCTGAAGTGCCCCTGAGCAAGGAGCTGGATCCTCGAACTGCTCGGAAGGACTTCTT
The DNA here is from genome assembly GCA_037902135.1 of Cetoscarus ocellatus. Lineage (NCBI taxonomy): Eukaryota > Metazoa > Chordata > Actinopteri > Labriformes > Labridae > Cetoscarus > Cetoscarus ocellatus. Next base: position 150,233 of record JBAMNC010001332.1, read on the forward strand.
CAGGAGCAGCAAGCCATCACTCTGACATCTCTCCATTACTGCATGATCATAGGACCTGTTTGAGCATGTGTATTTCAGCCTCTGTGTGTAAAGCATGTCTCAACAACAGAGTGTAAAGAATCTGAATTTCCTGTGAGGGATCAATAAAGTATGTCTTCTTCCACTCACTATTTTTTATTATCTCCTGTAGCAAATAGCACTGTAGGAAGAAGTCATAAAAATACATACATCTAATGTGCCAAAAGGTCTTTTAAGAAGCTTTCAATGTAGCTATTTTACATATATTTTACCAATAACTTAAATGAATAAGCATATACTTATTTCTATACTAATGAAATCATTTCATATAACAAATGGATTAATTTAAAGCACATAATTTCAGACTTTCTCAATCTGTTCATATTTTTTTCTCACATTGTCAAATAAACTTGAGTATTTATTAGACAAGTCTATTTCACTAGACTAGACCATATCTAGTTTGACTTGACTTTTTTTAACATAATGTTTATTTTTATTTTCATTTGCCACAGAGTAAAACAATTTCATTTACTGATAAAACATATATAAATACACACACACACACACACACACACACACATATAAATATGTATATATATATATATATATATATATATATATATATATATATATATATATATATATATATATATATATTATACAAACAGATCAACACAAATTCAAGACTAAGCAAAAAAGGGAGAAAGAAAAAAAAAATACATACATAAATAATAATAAAAGTCTACAGTATTGTGGCAGACTTGTAGATCTTGATATCAAACCAAAGAGTAATAAGAATAAAAACATTCATTTGGCCTCTGGTGGTGAGGTAAAGAGAGGTTGAAAAGAAGATAATAGTAAAAAAAGTAGATGGACAAATAAACGAGGACAGCTCCTTCTACACAAATATTTAAACCTAGTCAGTCTACAGTTCGTACATTGAACATATCCAATCAGTTCACAGAGTTTCTCTTCTCCCCCTAGAAAAGAGTTTGACTTCACATTTACTGTACATAGAAAAATAAAGGCTCACAGGAGTCCTGCTTCATCTGTTCAGGAAGTAAATAATCTGAGTTGTTTCCTGCAGAGTTTACGGTAAATGCAGGGGCACTCCTGATGGATTAGGGTTAAATCCTGTCTGCACTGGTCAGCTGTTTACACTGTAAACCTGCAGAGTGTTCATGTGTTACTGAGCCACATAATCCTAAAGAAAACATTCCTGTGTCCTCAGTCTGAAACTCTTTGTCCTAAGAGCACTTAAACTTCACACTTCCACCCTCACAAAGTCTCTCAGAGGACCTTTGACCTCAGTAAGGAGCTGAAGTTAAAACTGTTGCTGCCCCAACAGGAGACTGTGAATTGTCAGGATGACTGTGCAAGAGTTCATTAAAGATTCTCAGACTAAAACTTTCCTTGACAGAAGTGGGCAAAAGTACTCAAGTACTTGCACTTAAAGTATTAAAACATTAAAGTAAATAAAGTAAATAAAATCTGAACATTGTATTGAGTACAGCAGACTGAAGTGAGGGCTCTAAATGTGTAAAATGATCTGATCGAGTTAATCAGATCAGCCAAGGCAGGGATCTCTCTTAAATCTCTTCTTAAGTCAGACTTTTATCATCAAACTTCCTCACTTTACACAAGTTTTTTTTTTATTTAATTTATTTTTCTTGATTTTATTATGCTTTACTTTATTTATTTAACTTTACCCTGTAATTTAGTTCTATTTTATTTAATTTTGCTTTTTTTATTTAAATTGTTTCAGTTTGTTCTATCTTGCTTTTATTTTACTTCATTTTATTACATTTAATTTAATTTGTTTTTTTCTTTCTTTATTTTGGCTCTACTTTACTACATTTGATCTATTTAATTTTTATGCAACTAATTAAATTCAAATCTTTTTATTTCAGTTTTACATAAAGTTCTGTAATTTTACTTCATTTTCTTTAATTCAATTATATTTTACGTTTTAAATTCAATTCAACTTTGTTTTGTGTCATTTAAATTTTGAAATTCATTTTTATTTCACTTTATTGCATTTTATTTGTTTTGTCTTACTTTCCTTTAATTTATGTAACTTATTAAATTTGATCCTATTTATGTCAGTATACATTTAGGTCATTTGTTTTACTTAATTTTGTTTCATTAGGTTTTATTTTACTTTTTTAGATTCAATTCCATTTCATTTGTGTAATTTACATTATTTTCTTTAATTTTAATGTAATTTATTTCATTTTATTCATATTTTGTCTTACTTTTATTTGTTTTTGTTCTGTATTTTTTCATTTGACTTATTTTAAAATTTTGATTTAATTTTGGATTTTTTTATTTCATTGAATTTTTAGTTTTACATTGCCTTTTACTTTCTTGACTTTTTCTTTCCATTAATTTTATTTTACTTTTGAATGTAATTCTATTTTGTTATTTGCAATTTATTCTATTCTTTTTTATTCTTTTTGTTTTATTTTTATTCATTCAATTTAATTTAAATGTCTTTCATTTAATTTTATTTTCCTCTTTTTCAATCCAGTATCTTTTTTTTATTTTGTTTTGGGTGTTTTTTTATTTCTGAAGCTGGAGTGTTTTGCCTGTAGCTCAAAGCACAGATTGGAAGTCTTTTTGTAGCTCCCTCATCGTTGGGAGAGTCATATTGACCGCACACAACTGAGGATTATTTGACAGATTGTTAGCTGCGACAAGCCTGGATTTTTTTCTCACCACTCAACACCTGAGAGGTGAAGGTTGGGACATCTAGTGAGTGTCAAACTGAGTCATAGCACTTCATCTTATGAGCTGAAAACTGGTCACGATGCAGCTGCTGTAGATTAAAATAAGCCATGAAAAAGACATTTCTCCTTTTTGTCAGTTCTTAAGAAGCAGAGAGCTGGTGTGCATGGGTGAAATCCTGTAGACACTCTTTTTCTTATAATCTTCAATCACCTTCATGATGACAAGTGGAATAAAAACAGACACGAGGACCAAACAAACGATAAAGAATATGAACCAGGACCCCTCCCCCGGTGAAGCAGATATGGGATGCAGCGTGTCGCTCTCTCTGTCGTAAACACAGTTCAGGTCGCTCTTCAGTCTGTAGAGGACTTTACATCTCTGAGCGTCCGTCTCCATGGAGATGACTTCAAACACCTCATATGGAGGAATGAGCACCTGGCTGTTTCCTGTCAGAGCTGAATAATGAGTTATATCGGCACCAAAACACGTCTTTATCTCCAAACAGAGCTCGTTCCTGGTAGAGTTCGTCCAATCAGAGCCGAGTATGAAGGTGCTGAAGCGGACCAGTTTGTTGGAGATGTGTGGATGTTTGATGGTGTCCGTCCTGTAGGTGGTGCTGTGGCACGTGGCCTGGCTGTGCCTCAGGACCTGAAGGGCTTCACTCAGAGAGGAGTAGAGGGAGCGGGACTCTGACGTCTCCCTCTGCTGTTTCACAGGTGCTCCTGCTCCCACAGGCTGCAGCATCGCTCTGGTCAACACGTAGAGGGCAGTGGAGTGATGTTTCTCCACGTAGATGTGTGCAGGAGCTCTGGATTTCTGCTCTGCATCTCTCCAGGCTCCACTGAAGTTCTTCCCAGTGTTGAATTTCTGCACGACGGCTTCATCTGTGAGCACTGCAGCTTTGTACCTGCAGCCCTCGTGGTCCTGGGTTTGAGCCTGAGTGAGGCCCTGAAATGAGGAGAAACATGCCGTTCAGAGGAGGTCCACTAGATGGAGACGTACACCAAAGGTTAAGTGCTGCTGAACATCATGAGACAAACACAACTCAGAACATTCAGCACAGGCATCAAAAATAGATTTTATATCCACAACATAATCAAACTTTCTGCTGATTTACGTGCATATTTTGGCACGTGTGTAAAAGAGGGAGGATAAAAACATGACTTTATCCCTTAAACAAGAGTTCTCTTTGGAACAACAAGATTTTATATACACCTACAGTTACGCAATTATTTTGAAAAATGTAAAAACAAGTACCCTGTAGACTTGGAGGACCCTATACTTAAAGAAGTACTAGGGCAGGGGTGTCCAAACTATGGCCCGGGGACAAACTTTAATTTGGCTCGCAGCTTGGGCACACGCTTAGTTGCTTCTCCACCCACTTCATCTCAAGTTCTGATTCACAAGAATCAGCTAATCCTCTTCAACCACTAACAATCCTAAAGACTGGCACTTTCTGCAGTTTGCTCCTGAACTGTGTCTGAATGTGTAGATCAGCCTTTAGCTTACTCCCTTTTAGCTGCAGAGTTGTTATCATCCTTACCAAGGGCAGATCCGGTGTATCCAGGGCCAACCAAAATATGATTGTCCTTCCAAAAGCCCCGAAAGATTGACTAATTGTCACGTCAAGCCATGAAGAGGTAGTTTCATTATTTATTCAAGAACATGAATTTATAAAGTGTAATTGGATTGGTTTCGTTAACCTACATACATTAAAATAGGAATGTAAATGTGGTCCTGTCTTAATGAATAGTTGTGGATGTGGCCCTCGGTGAAAACAGTTGGACATCCCCTGTATGGAAGAGTATAAGGACCATTTTAGATGGAAAAAATAATTTTCGGCAGGTCAAGATTAAAATAGAGCTCAGCTTTTTTCTCGACTTTTTGACTTTTTTTTCTCGACATTTCGACTTTAATCTCGAAATTTTGGTTTAAATCTCGACTTCTCTAAAATGATTTTCTCCATCTAACATGGCCCTTATACTCTTCTGTAGCATACACAGGGGACCCTAGTAAAGATATTATTTCTAGACTAAAGGTTTTCAGACAAAAAAACAAACACACCACTGATAATGTCAAGGCCAAATGGGGAAAAGAAAGAGCTTTTAAAATAACAACAACAGAATGGTTATTGTAAACTATTACGGAAATGTTTAACAAGATTCTTTATCACTCCAAAGTTAAAAACTCATCAACAGGAGAAGTCGTCAAATGTTGGCGTTGTTCAGGGGATCGAGAAGCAGACCACTGTCATATGTTTTGGAGTTGCTCCCAATGAAAAACTTTCTGGTTTGATATACATAAAATAATGGATGAAATATTTAACATAAAGATACCCAACCACTTCAAAACATTTATTTTAGGATAAGATGATGTTTTTATGGGCTCTCTCACCAAACATCTATTTAGAATAATGGTAAGAAAAATATTACAAGACGATGGACGCACCCAGAACCTCCCACAATAGGCGAGTACAGTAAATGAAACGTATCAAATGGAAAAAATTACATGTTCATTTACAAATGGACGAATAAAGATGTGGGTGAAATGGGCCTCCTGTGTGAAAAGACTCAACAATATTCTGAGCACATCTGATTGACAAAAAACATGTTGCATCTGTCAGTGGCAACAGAAAATAAAATGATGCCTGCTCTTTCTGACTGAACTGCAGCATCCTCAAACTGCCAGAATATCTCCCAAACATGTGCTCAATTTAGAATATTTCTTTGTTTCCTATTTTTTTATAGGTTTTGCTGTGTTGAAGATGGTTTGACATTGTGCAGACTGTTCGGCATCCTAGATGATGATCAACATCAAACACAGACATCTGAACGTATGTATGTATGTATCTATGTATCTGTGAATGTACTGCAATACTCTGAAAATAAAATAAAAAAACACAACATTATTACCACCCTGATTGTGCTTGTTCAGCTCCACAGGTAAAAAGCTGGATGCTCTGTGTATTCTGACACCTTTCAGTCACAACCAGCATCAACTTCTTCACTACACTGCAAGAACTCAGATCTAGGTGAGCGCTTTTGTCCAATTTCCAGTTGAAAAATCTCACTGCACTGATTCTGATTCACATCTGGATGAAGATCTTATTTGAAGAAGTCCAAAATAAAACGAGGGCTGAGTTGTTTTGTAATAAGTAAAATGATCTGCCAATGAGACAAGACAAATTCAACTTTAAAGGATAAGTTCGTTTTTTGGACACCTGGACCTTATTTTTAGGATTAAATACGCTCGTAGACTCACCCAGACAATTTTGGCGGAGCTCGGAACCGTTTTTGAGCAATTTAGATCCTTCTCTCATGCCGTAGTAGCAGACGGGGCCAGAAATCGAAGCCCCTAAATTGGACATTATCTGCTGCGAAACTCGCTCATTTCAGCTACATTTTATAAGTGAATGGCCAGTGTTACCACCATGTCAGTTCAACTTTGTTGTTATGGTCATCTGGGACTTTACAAGGATGGGTAACTTTTGGTGACGTCATAGACAAGAACATGAGCAGAGCCGCTGTTGTTGCTAGGCTACACGGCTACACGGCTATTTTTGTGCAACATGGCGGAATATTTATCCGATGTAGAAGTGTCTGACGACGACTTTGAGTATAATGGATGCCCGTATCGTTTTAAGCCAGAATATACCGACGAGGAGCTATTTGAAAGGAGGATGCAGAGGGAAAGAGCCGAACAGCTGGCCAGAGAACAAGCAACCACTGCACGTCCACGAATGGGGGCTAACTGGTGGTGTTGTTGTGGACATTGCACGGCAATGGCAACAGAGGAGGAGTGAGTTTCGCAGCAGATAATGTCTAATTTAGGGGCTTCGATTTCTGGCCCCGTCTGCTACTACGGCATGAGAGAAAAACGTCGTTGGATGGATCTAAATTGCTCGAAAATGGCTCCGAGCTCCGCCAAAATTGTCTGGGTGAGTCTACGAGCGTATTTAATCCTAAAAATAAGGTCCAGGTGTCAAAAAACCGAACTTATCCTTTAAGGGTGTCTTAAAATGAAATTTGGATGGACTGATATCTTTAATTGATCATGTAAGTGACGACTTAAAAACAGTTAAAAATACAATATAAATGGTAATGAAAAAACAAAAACAAAACAGGACAGTAAATTGAATCTGCAATTTCTCAAGCCTCTCAGCTTACATGAGCGAAAAGGAGTTGGAAGAAGTATACTTATCTAATCCTTCCCCCTTAGATGTTACTATACTTCCTAACTGAAATCATACACTGTCTTAAATTTACCAATAATTTTGTACAGTGAATATACACTGAATCACTCATACAGAAAGAAAATACCACCATACATTTACCTTCTTTACAAATTTATTTACCATACCCTGCAAAATTTTCATTCAAATTATAAGCAAGCATCTTGTGGTATTTATTTATCAATGTACCTGGAAAATTATTCCTTAATGCCCTTTATTAAACAGAATTATGCTCAGACTTTGCTTTAGTTCTGCTCTCAATCTGTTTCAGTTTGACTCCACTAACAGTGATACAGAGACTTTTCAATGTTTTACGCACACTGCCAGCATTTCCATTTGACTTTTCCCTTAAATTATAACCCCTCTCTCTTTCATAAAACATTTTCTGAATGTTTCTTCGTTTATTATTATCCTCATTTTGTATAATTGTTGAGCTGTTTTGTGCTCCACCAAGTAAAACAAATTTAGGGTTTTGGATTTGAAAAAGAAGTCATTCATGTGTAGCTGAGATTCAACGTTATGAATTATTCTAATTGCTCTGTTTTGCAGAATGAAAAGTAGTTGGAGTAAGTTTTGTGATTTTCTCTCCAGAGCAGATATTAACCCTGAATTTTAGACCCTCACTGAGTCAAATTTTCCTTGTTTCATTGGCAGATATTTTCTTATCAATACAAACGATTCAGTGCTTTATTTTTGCCTTTTATTCCTTGTAGTAAGACTTTTATTTGGATCTGGTTAGTGAATGTGGATTAGAGTAAGTGTTTAGATATTTCTGACGTGAAAGAAGACACAAACATTTGCCTCGATCTGAGTTTTTGCAGTGCAGTTTGAGCAACAGCAGCTGGTCCGTGACACACGTCCACAAGAGCTGCCTTTTTGGAGATGCTCTGGCTCAGCCGTCAAACCATCACACTTTGGCTCTTGTCAAACACTCTTGTCCATTTTTCCTGCTTCAACCATCAAATCTGAGGGCAAAATGTTCACCTGTTGCCTAAAATATCTCACCTGCTGACCGGTGCCATGATGAGGAGGTGATCAGTGTTAATCACTTCACCTCTCAGCGGTCATAATCTTATGCCTGACAGGATGATGTGTGTTATATCGAGTTCAGAACAAAGTGTTTTTGTTTAAATATTCACCTGTACGTGACATGTGTTACTGGAGGACACCACTACAGGGCACAAAGACCTCGGGCTGTATGTAGCTACATGCTGTTTTAGAAGTAAACTGCAAACATGGCGGTAATTCTGAGAGTAAAAGTAACAAAATAAACACCAGTAATCAACATTATCATCAAATCTTTGACAGCTGATGAGCAGTGGTCAGACTTCACTGTCAGCATCATCTGAACTCCATTTCTACGATATTATTTAGTTGTAACAGTCTCAGTGTATGGGTGTAACAAGCTACCGTGTTAACTGATGACTTGTGGCCGACTGTGCTGATAGATGTCAAAGTCAAAGCGGAGGGATTACCTTTCAGTGCTTTAATTTTATGAATCAGTGTATCAAAGATCGTTAGTCTATATGTGAGAAAATACAGCCATGGAAACTAAGCTAACACAAAGTCAACCATGGTGTCAACTCCAAGTCACTAATGTACACAGTCACCAGTTAACTTCATACACCAAACTTATTCCCCTGCTGACTTCTTGAGGAGAATTTATCAGTTATGAGTCAGATGATCAGTCATGTCTGTGTCTGTTCAGTCTCTCATTATTTAGATGTTAACGTTGATGATCGAGGTGGTTAATTCTGGACGATGTGCACATCTGACTTGTGAACCGATGCAGTTTATCTCTAGCCTGACACTTACTCTTCGTTATCAGGGATTAATCAGCCTGTGAGGGTTTACGCCGGCATGCACATGGGTCATCACAGAGATGACCTTTTCACTGAAGGAGCTGCTCTCTGTGTCCAGTGCTAGTTTAAATAATCAGTGAAACATGCCTCACTTCACTTTAATCTGTGTTAACATACTATAGTCCTGTTTTAAGCTCTATTGTTGGAGAGCATGTTTGTTGAGATCAGCAACAAAAATCACTTTAAGCACTTAGTTTGTGTTTACTGTCATATTTACCCATTCTGTTAACTTAACAAAATTGATCAGGATGTATCAAAACCAGAAAAAACTGAGCTTCTCAGCCTTCATGCAAAAACAAACAGGCTACAGTAAAAACAATAAACACAAGTAAACAACGTCTAAATATATTTTTTCATCAAATAATGTATAAATTGAATCATACCTCTCCAACTAGCCCCCGCAGGATGAGTGCCACAAATATGACTGCAGACATCAACACCATGACCAGGAGAACGAGGATAGTGACGGCACATGTGGACAGGGATTTTGTCCTCCATGTTTGTGTCTCCCTTGAAGGCATCGTGCATCTGAAAGAGAGGACGTCTCTCATTAAACCAGAGGACTGAGGTTTCGCTGAGAGGGGCAGTCATGCAGTACTCCTAAAACAACACTGCACTGCAAAGACTAAGATCTGAGCGAGATTATCCGTCCAAACTCAAGTAAAAGTAAATCCCGTAAGTTGGTTTGGTAGCTGGAGAAGTGCCAGCTGACTACCTGGGCACATCTAAAGTGCCCTTGAGCAAGGCACTTAACCCCAAAACTGCTCAGAAGCACCTTTTTAGGAGCAGCAAGCCAAAACTCTGACATCTTTCTATTAGTGCATGATCGTAGGACCTGTTTGTGCATGTGTATTTCAGCCAGTGTGTGTTGGAAGTCTACAACAGAGTGTAAAGAACTTGAATTTCCTGTGAGGGATTAATAAAGTATGTCTTCTTCTTCTTAAAAGAAATCTCACTAGACTTAGTCTAAGCCTCAATTTCCATGGATTAAGATCTTATTTGAAGATATCAAAACTAAAGATAAGGCCTGAGTCAAACCTTCCTTATTTCATTGGCAGATATTTTCATATCATTACAAACAATTCAGTGCTTTATTTTTGCCTTTTATTCCTTAAAGTAAGATATTTATCTCGACTTGTTAAATGAATGTAGATCAGAATAAGTATTTTAGATATTTCTGACTTGAAAACAGACAAACACACTCGCCTAGATCTGAGTTGTTGCAGTGTGAGTGCCTTTAAATGCACACATTTTTCAGATAAGTTGGAATAAATGTGAATAATTGGTTAACTAACTGGTTATCATATACAGTGCTCAGCATAAATGAGTACACCCCTCCAGATTTGTCAGAAAACCTTTAGTTTCCTTTAAACATCAACATTTTCTATGGCATACTATACCACAAAATACTCCCCCAAATGTGGGCCGTTGATTGCAAACAAGATTTTAAGTTGCACACAACAAAGTATTTTTTTCGATTTAAGATCAGGATGCAAGAATGAGTACACCCTGACCAGAGGGGTGAGAGCAAAGCTAAATTTAAGTTATCATATTTACTCTTGTTTTCATCTCATGGTAAAAAAAAATGTGATGTTAAACTCAGCTTTGCCAAAACTTTGGAAAATATTCTTTTGTTCATTTAGATATTAATTAATATATTACTTTTAATAGGGGGTGTACTATATATCTTTTTTTTTTTGACTATCAATGCTACCAGGAGGCAGTTCTAAAGCTTTTTCTCAAAAAATGCTACCAAGAGCCAGTTTCATCAGCTTTTTAAGGGAGGAACTATTGGTTCAAACACCAAAAAGACGAGCTAGGAGTATTGCAGTACATACATACATTGTTTTTTTTTGTTTAAATTTATATTTTTGTTTATATCTGTCTTTTTTATGTATCTTTTTATCTGCTTTTTGTAACTGCTACTGGAATTCTAATTTCCCTGAGGAGTTTTCCGAAGGGATTAATAAGTACTATCTAATCTAATTTAATCTAATCTAACTAGATTAGACCAGGTTGGAATTACAGGCCTAAATACTTAATTCACTTCAGCCGAAGATGTCTGTTTATTCAGCAGATGTACACACTGCAACAACTCAGATCTAGGCGAGTGTGTTTGTCTATTTTCAAGTCAGAAATATCTAAAACACTTATTATGATCAACATTCAATTAACCAGTCAATATATATATTTAACTTTAAGGAATAAAAGGCAAAAATAAGGCACTGAATTGCTTGTAATGATGAGAAAATATCTGCCAATGAAACAAGCGAAGTTTTACTCAGTGAGGGTCTTAAATTCAGGTTTAATATCTGCTCAAGTTAAATTTGTCTCGTCTTATTGGCAGATTATTTAATTTATTAACACAAGCAACTCCTTTTTTTTGAGTTTTTATATCTACAAATAAGATCTTCATGCAGAAATGCCAGGAAATTGTGGCTTTAGAATCAGTCAAGTGAGATTTTCCTGTCTTGAATTTGGACAAATTCTCTCACCTGGATCTGATTTTTTTCAGCACATGCAGGTAAAGATAAAAGTTCTCCAGTGATCATAAGAATCAAACTTTAATCAAGCACATCTGTATTAGTTTAAGGTCTATTCAGTCAAATAAAAGTGCATTAAATGGTGACTCACCACATCCTGAGCCGCAGCAGCACGGTGCAGAGTTTTGTTTGTAGGGATTAAAACTCCTCAACAGAGATGAATCTGCTCTGTTTCAGCCTGAGCTCCTCCTCGTCACACCTTTACTTGTTTTCACCTGTGCAGGCAGCAGAACTGGATGAACCAGAGCTACCACCCGGATCAGTGACCCTCCCTCTGGTGGTGTAAACAGTGACGGTGTGGAGCTGCAGCTTCATTTACACACTAAACATGTGCAAAATACAGACAATAACAGGCGTGTAAGCTTCATTTATTTGACGTCGTTTCATTAAAACTCTAAATGCTGTTGAAACATCACGTCCATGATCTGAGACAAGATCCTGGTGAGTTCAGGGGGGTCTGTCTGCGGTGGTTTTTCCTGTTGATCCGGTCTGATGGGACGTCCCCTCTCGCTCTTCGCTGCATCTGCTCCAGGAGTATCATGGTGCTGATGAAGACTTCACCTGCACACAGGTAATAAAATCACTTTACAGCTCACACTGTAATGTTAATAGAATAAAACATAAACTGAGCAGAAGACAAAAGGATTTTCAGTGGCTGAAAGTTTCTTAAGCTGTGAGGAAAGTTCGACTCGTCCATTAAAGTCTGTTTTACACGCTGAGAGAGGCAGTGACCCTGACTCTGGTGTGTTTTTGGTGAATTTACATAAACAGAAGAAGAAAGAGCAAGATTATTTATCTTAAACTGTGATTTTGAAATGTTCCTTGTTTACTTTACTCTTTTGTTTCCATATTTCTTAAAATGATCTTTTGATGTCATGCAAACTGAATTTGTGATTTAAATCCTGGAGTGAATGTTTAAGGTCATAAAGAGTTTTGATTGTGTACGTTATTTGATTTTTTTTTTTTTTTAAATGTAGACTTATTGTCAATGTTTTTATTTGAATTAGTTTTTCATTATTTATTCATTGATTTTTTTTATGTCATCTTTTAACCTTTGACTTTTAATTTTCAGTTTAATCCATTTTATTCACATTTTGATTGTAACACATTTACTTTCATTACTAAACTTATTTCAGTTTTTATCTAATGACTGCATTAAATTGAAAAAACTTGATTGCAATATTGTTATATAAATCGATCAATTATTCATTCATCATATTACTGAATATTTAAATTTTAATTTCATGTTCATTTAATAATTTCCTCTGACCAATATGTAATAACGTAATTAATGAATTTACTGTTGAATTTTTTTTTTTTTTTTTTTTTTTTTTTACATTTTATAAGCTTAAATACTTAAATTTTTTATTTTATATTAATTTTCTTAATTTTCATGTACACATTTGCATTGAATTTTATTTTGATAAATGTGTTTTCAAATAGTTGAACAGTAGAAAACATTTCTTTGGTTTGTATATATTTAAAAATCTATTTTGTATGATGTGTTATTTGTTATGATCATAAAAAATAAGTTTTTATTTTTTCTACTTTTTTATTTATTTACTTACTGTTTGTTTTACAGTTTCTTCTTGTTTCTTTATTTTTCTTATTTGATTTTTATTTTCTTTCATTATTCCACCTATTTCCATTTTTTCAATATGTAAACATCCTATTTTTAAAAAAAAAGAAATCATGAGTTTATTGCACTTCTTTGTACTGAGATTTTTTTTTATTGTTGATTATATGTTCTTTGTATTTCTTGCAAAATGAAATCATTTTTCAGTTTTCTCATTTATCATTAATAATATAAGACTTTTTTTTAACTTTTAAATGTATATTTAATCTCGTTTGCATTTATATTGTCATCACTTTATTTTTCATGTTTTGGAATTTAAATATAACATTTTAATCAAAATATTTTTAAAGTGAAATTATCTGGAATACATTTTATTTTCCTACATCATTGTTTTTTCTAATCTATGTATTGAGTTTTTAATTAGCATTTAACATGGAAACTGAGATTTTGGTTGTTCTTTTATCTTCTTTTTATTTCATATTTCACAATCACAGGTATGAGGTCTGGAGGAGAGTCTGTCCGTTGGCTGAAGTCTCAAACAAACTTGTGGTCTGTTTGCGTGACGTCTGCGATGCTCGTCCTTCTGTGTTATGACCCGCTCCTTCTGCTCTGGTGGCCTCAGAAACCTGCCGAGGTGGGACGACTCGTCTTTCTTTAAAAGCTTTTACCCTGATCTTCCACGTTAGGACAGATGTTTGTTTCAGTGTAAAATATAAATATGATACTTCAGTGGTTGATTTCTCTCATGTTTGCTCCCTGTCATCTTCCTGCAGAAGACCAGGGCGGCCATCTTGCCCCTGGACATGGCGCCTGGCTCCATCGACGACATGTTTGACGGCTGCCGCGCTGAAGCCGCCTCCATGATCCACCTGTTTGGCGTGTTCGAGTGGAACTTCAACAGGAACTTCAGCTCGGCGTGGGCTGCAGCTGAGCGAGGAGCGAAGAAGCCGGCGCACAGGCAGCTGAGCGACGAGCACGCAGTCGCCCTGCTGGTGTTCACCATGGCGACAAACGGCCGGCTGGAGTTCAGCAGAGCAGTGCGAACGGGGAAACACAAATACAACACGTATGGGTTTAGGTTTCACTATCTGTACTTCTACCTGACGGACGCCGTCAGACTTCTGCAGAAGAACTCGTCCTCATGCAGGACGGCCTACCACAGGACACGGACGCACTTTAGCCGCCATGTCGTCAACAAGCACATTCGCTTTGGCGAGTTCGCCTGGGCGTCCTCGAGCAAACAGACATTTAGCTTCAACGGGAACGTGTCCTGTTTTGAGGTTGAGACGTGCCTGGGTGCTGATATCTCATATTACTCTGTCTTTAAGCAGCGGGGACAGGTGCTCATCCCCCCGTACGAGGTCTTCAAAATCACCGCCGTACTGACGGACGACCCATGGTGCACTGCGGTCTACAAGCTGCAGAGCACCAGGACGCCGAGGAGCGACCTGAACTGTAAACTGGACGACAAAGAGATGAGGAAGTACTTCAGAGAGGAGGCTACAGACTGGAGTCCCGGCTTCAGTATGGGGATCATGTCGGCCTGTCTGTTGTTGATGTTCGTTATTTCATTGATCCTCATCAGACGAAGGCAGAGGGCGTTCGTGGCTGCCGTGCTCGTCGCTCTGGCCATCTGGACTGTCATTTTATTAATCCTGAGGGAGAGTCTCTGAAAACACAAAGTTCATCAGCAACTAGATTCATTAATGCTCTTCCAGTACTGGTGATTCCTTTTTATTTCTTCAGTGATCATTTCTTTGTAAATCAAATATAAAAAGTTTTAACTTGACAAAAATATTTCTTCATTGTCATTTTATTTTATCCTCGGTACTTTCTCTTTGCATGTTTTCCTTTTTTTAGTTCCAAACCTATTTAGAGAAAAATTAAATTTAGATAAAAAAAAAACTACTTTAAATGTGTTTTCATGGCAGACTGGGTGATGTTATTGATGTGAGACTGGAAGGACAGTGTGCTGTTGAGGATGACACCCAGACTCTTATCCTGAGGGGACTGGGAGACTGGGGAGAGCTTAAAAAAGTCAATTTAAGTACAATTTAATTTTTATATTTTTTCTGGAAGATCATTAAATTTCCCATTGAAAATAATATCAAATTTATATCAAATTCTGAATTTTCTTTTCTTTCCTGTTTTCAACTCTTTTCCTCAAATTTTTGTAAATCCTCAAATTTTATTTGCTTTTTTGCCTTTAATAAAAAGGAACATTTTGTTTCAGTTTTGTTCGAACTGCAATTTCAGTTTTTAAGATTTAAGTTATCAGCAATAAATCTAATATTGATTTTTAATTTTATTTTTAATAATTATTTATCTGTTTTGTTTTAATTGAAAACATGATATTTAGTTTGTTTTAGCATGCCTCACAAATATGAAAATTTTCTCAAATGTTTTTTATCAATTCATTCAAATGTTCTGACTGTAGGACATTTTTTTAAAATCAATATATTTAATCGATTCACCTTTTTAAAAGTAATTGTTGCCTTTTAAATTGAATGTTTTATTTTCCATTTCAAGTTGTAATTGTCATATTTTGATTATTTTAAATGTATTTCTTCGTTTATGGTTAAGGAATTGACCCTGAAATGTTTTAATGTTGGACCCAAAAGCTTCAAGGAGGAGGCAGGTAAAAGTTGACAGTGGTTTTATTTTGCTGCACAATCCAAGGCAAGGTGAAAAAACAGTGATCCAGTATTGACGGTGAGTATTTACAGGTGAAGGCGGTGGTGGGGGCTGTTGGAGAACACTGTGAAAAAGGGAGCAGAAAAAAACAGGTAAGTATCTCAGTTGAAACACGAAGCATCCAAAACACAAAGGCTAGACTCCAAAAGGAGACTCAAAAGGCTTAGAGCCAACACGAGGCAAGGAAGGAACTCAGAGGAATGAATAAACAGCCTGAACAAACCACGTGAGGAGTGGAATTCAATGGCGAAGCAGACGAGTCTATGAGGTTAAAAAGAGAGCGTTTGCCCAATCCCAATGTCCACACTCACACACTCAGTGACTTTGAGGAGCGCTCCCGCAAAGTCACTGAGGGCTTAGGGCTGTCCCACTGCCAAATCATAAAGTGTGTGAGGGATCTCTCACTAACTATTTGAGCCCTTCATGCACTCTTTCCGCGTGTGGGCATCTCTGCAGACTTAACATGAGAGAATTACCCATAATTCATTGCATTGTGACGTATGGCAGGAATCTCCTGGGGCAACAAGCTGGTTGTCGCTAAATATAAAATCCCAGTCACTGCTAAAGAGTTCGCAATTGTGTTTGAGGCAATTCCTGATGGTCTGTTAACATTACTGCAAGGGGGAGGGTAGGACGTTATACAATATTCATCAGAGCTCATACTGTAGGTGGTGTACAGTTAATAAGCAAACAATGTACCAATAAACATATTAGGAAACTCTACCACCAAATCTCAACTCCTCAATCAAAATCCATCTGGAATTCTAAATCTGATAACATTAATTTGACGTCTGTGTGGAATTTTATTTAGATATACTGTGTCACAAATAAAATCAAGGAAGTGGCATTCAAGATAATGCCCCTGATTTATTCAACTACTCAAGTTGTTGATAGTGTTGGAGTTGTGGAGAGATGCTGTGTTTTTTTGTAACTATGACATTAAAACTATTTGTCATTTGTTTTTTGACCATCTAGTCATGCATTTTGGTTAGATGTAGAGACACTGTATAATGCACAGACCAGGTCCAAAGTTGGACTTACAGAAAAGGATGTTTTATTCTTTTATGATAGTGAAAATAGAAACTGTCAGGAGATGTATTTTCTTTATTATGTTGAAATGCTGAGTCAGCATTTCAACATATTGTTATCCGGCTTTATTGTTCTTCTTATTATTATTATTCTTCCCTCAACTATTTGGCCCTTTTCACAGCTTTCAAATTTGCAAATGCAGTATGTTTATGAGATTTGCGCTTGTATTTTTCACATGTTTAACTGTTACAGTTTTTACAGTAAAAATGATTTTCTGCAGATATTTTCCCATTGAAATGAATGGGAGACTTATGCAGCTCTGCTGAAAAGTACTTCAACTTTCAGGCTGTACAGCTTCGGCATACTTCCACCGACAGACTTCATTCTTGCTTTCACAGATTCACTGATCTCTCAACTATTTTTGCATGTGTTCAGCTTTTTGCTGTCTTCTACAGTTTTCGAGATATCACTGTTTAAGCAACACTAAGGCCGTTTTCGAATTCGCCTACTATACTAGCAATGCGTACTGATTCGCCCAAAATGTAGTATGCAGTATGCAGAATGTCAAAGTTGTAGTATGCAAAAAATACCCGGATGACGTACTGAATCGGGAAAATTCCACAGTATGCATCAGACCAGTCTGCTTCGCCTACTGTTACCCACAATGCAAAGCACCTGGTCACATAACAGAATTGAAAATGGCGGAGAGCGGAGCAACAACAGCCGGAGTAGCAGAGGAATACAAATAATATTTTTCAACACGTTCTTGTGTAATAAATTGTAAAATACTCACTGTTGTTGTAGTTTTTCTGTTACAGTTCGTAACGGCAGGAAGGTGGTGTTAAGTCTGTCCTATACCTGCTAAGCTAAAAACAATGAAACAGTTAGCAGGTTATCAGTCGTAGACAATGAACAACATGGTTATCTTTACATTGAAGGATCGTTTCTTTCAGGGACTGAGCAGGACAAGGAGGCCCTGTGGAGGGAGTGTTTGGAGAGGAGAGAGCAGGAGAGTGTGGCGAGGGAGGAGAGGAGCAAATCTTTTTTACAAACTCAAAAATTCCTCCTTTTTTTCTCGATTTTTTAAAAAATGTCTTTAAGTGGCCCTAATACACCGTCACACAAAAAATATACAAAAGAATTCCCCACTGAAATAATAAATATTCTCCACCACTGAATGATTTATATAAAATGCTGCTTCTGGCGATATCTTTGCAGATTAATAACTGAATTGTCAAGATGTACTTGTTTGTTTGTTTTGTACATTTAAAATAAAGTTTGAAAAAAAAAAAAAATCAGCTGTAGCCTACTTCCGCATTCCTCAAACTGAAAACCAGCGTAGCATACTACAAAATAAACCTAACATAACAGTCATAGTACATACTACATTCCAGTGAGTTCTGAGAAGCACCTCAGCTTCTGCAGTGGTCATGGGTGTGGTGATGAGGATCTTTAGCAGGGTGACAGTCTCTGAAAATACCTCTCCAAGATTATTTTCCATCAACAACAGGATAAGGTCCACAGCACCACAGCAGGCCCTGAACTCCTCCTTGCTGTAGATTAAGACTGAGCTCTGTCTTCAGCTTTAGTTGAGCACTGGGTCGGCCTTCAAGGTGCTGCTGAGAGAAACTTCAGGAAACATGGTGTGGTACTGTGTGAATCTGTCATTAAAAAATACATAGAAAAGCACATTTATTACCAAAAGTTAACATCAGTATTTACTGAAAAAAATCAATAAAACAGGCAAAGTTTAACCTGCTCCCATAAAATAAAGCTATAATTTATGTCAGTTTCACCATTTTATGAACATTTCTTGTGTCACCTGAACAGTGTCTTATCTTATACATGATGTCTCATGGCTCAAGATTGTAAACACAAACAGAATCTTATGTACCACTAAACTGATGCTTTAAAACTAAAGGTAAAACTATGTGATACAGTTTTTGGTTTAGATTAACTGTAAAAAGTATGAACAAAACAAACAAAACAAAACAAAAACAAATAAGAAAAAAAAATCAGATACAAGCATGCAGCACAAAGGGCAGACGGCTCACACCAGCTGACTGATTCTCACAGCTGAAATGGAGGCTGTCAGTGTTTGGATGACATTTATAGTTTTCAGCAAAACTACTTCAAATTTTAAAAAGTCAAAAAAATAAACTTTACATTACAGGAGTCTGTTTCCATCTGCTGGAGCTTTTGAATGCTTTAACTTTGTACCGTTATGTGCAGTATTCAGTCAGCAACACCAACAGAATGTATAATTTCTGTATCCAAACAGAACATTTTATTAAAGCAACTAAACATATGGTATACAATTATATATAATGACAATACTGTATATATTTATATTGATATTTATTATTTCTTATCACATGTTTAGTTGCCATAATAAAACTACAACATTTAAAGACAAGATGATACATTCTGTTGGTCTGTTTTCATTGATTTTATACTGTGCACAATGGTACAAGCTGGAAAGGCACAAGGTAAGTGTCAAATCTAAAAGCTCCAGTAGATTAAAAATAATTCTGTAATGGACATACACCTGAAGAGGTAAAGAACTTGTGACGTTTACACTTTTGAGACTAATAAAACCCCACTGTTTTCACCAGTAAACTACAACACATAACTTGATAGCATTATCAAGTCTTCTTTTTGTAATTTTTCAAAGGCTTTCACACAATGTAACAGTAATATTTAATGAGCAGTTCAATAAAACCTCTGCAAAAATCTGCATGCACTTGTGTATTACAGTTTCTCCTATCTTGTTCCTGCTTTGCAATGATTTTTAAAAATATATTTTTATAGGTCCCTTAATATAATATTATAATCAAAATAATGCATCAATTTTGTCAATTAAATTTAAAATGAACTTCTAGTAGGGTAAAAACAAACTTACCCACCCAATAAAAGCCACAATTCCTCCCAAAAGTATGTTGTTTTTGTAAAAATAAGCAAGAATTAAAAACTATATAGAGTTTTGAGAACTTAAGTCTGTAAAAGGATAATGTTCTACTGAACAAAGCATTTATATCCTCTTGGCAAACTCATTTTGTGGCTCCTGATCTATAGTTTAGTGCCATGTGTGACATAAAATGGAAAACTTTGCCCCTGAATTATGTTTTGTCTACTAGGAAAGACACATCCTAATCTAATCTTCAGTGCAGCATAGCCTCTTACTGATTCTCTTCTCTAATGCAATCTCACCTCTTCTGTGATCCTCTGACGGATCTCTGGACGACGCCTCCTCGGTGCATGGGAGCATCGGTCGGACGCATGAGGATACGTGAGATACTTGCACATGAGTAAATCATATCTGCTGCGGTGACGTGTGGATATGATTGACAGCGCTCGTTGTCCAGTCACACGAGGAAAAGAAACACCAAAACAATACTGATTCGCTGCCAGTCAAAGTGGGAGTGTCCAGGGCGCTCCGGCCTGCGCCCCTGGGGCAAAGTCTAAGCAGCCAATCCCAAAGACGCCTCAGGTCACATGCTGAGCAAAAGTTTAAGGACTTGCATAGACACCCATTAGGCCGGCGCCCCTCTGTACGTAAACTATGTATTCACAACAGAGTTACTACGTAAAAACATTGTGAAACCCCTTTTATTGAATGGTGACAGGTGCTGCTGACAGACTATTACTGTGTGGTAAAAATAAATGTTTTTATCCGTTATTTTTTATAATTTAAAGACAAATTATGTTATGTTTAAGTAGACTTTCTCTGTTGAATGTTGGAGGGGGCGGCGCCCCAGCGCCCCCTATTGACAAACTGCTACTGGTGCCTGCTGCATAGTACATTCATGTGCAGTATGTAGTAGGCGAATTCGAAAACAGCCTAAGAAAATGTAATCTAGGTTAATTATGCATATTCAATTGCACTTCATAATTTAACCCTTTAAAGCCTGAATGCACAAATAATAGCCAGAACTTTCATTTTTTTGGAGCTGAAATGTTTATTTCACTTCCTACTGAAATCCAACAAGATCAAAATTTCCATAACATTTAACATTTATATATTTTTAGCAGCAAAGTTGCTGACTCTCCCTCCAGGGGCCCGGGTCAAATTCTGGTGAAGGCAGTTGTACTTTTCAACTGTGTGTCCAATACAGACTGCTGATCACTACAGCTCCTTGCTGTATGCATCTGGCTGCTGTCCTCTCAGTCTGGATGTCACAGGTTGTCAGTCATTCAACCTTTCACTTCCATACAACTTTTTTCTTTTCCTGTCTTTACAATGCAAATTTGATAACATATTTCACACTTCTGCTACTGATTACCATCTTTGTCATTTTAGCCCTAACACATTTTACTCTTTCAAACATAGATTACAACTTCTTCATGGTGGCCAAACATTTCTACAGCTTTCTGCAATTTCCTTTCACATTTATTCATTTTCAGCTTTCTTTCACAACTGTAACCATTTTTATTACACATTTCCCACATTTGCAGCTGTACTTTACTGCTTCCAACTATTATATGTCACATTTTCACATTTTCAGCTTTGTTTGCATTGCTTTTAGCCATTTCATTTCACAGTTCCAGCATTCAGACTCAGCATTTCAACGCATTTGCTGCAATGAAAAGCAATTTTTCTAGTTTACTATATTATACAGGAAATGTTATATTTTTTTTTATAAATGTATATAAATGTGTAAATAGACACAAAAATTACCAAAAATTAAACAATTCAAGAAGGAAATATAATATTATATGAGCTCACTTAAAGGAATGGAAGACAAAATAGCAAAGAAAACTCTGAAGATTATGGAATCCTTTAATATGTTTAAGAATTTTTGAGATGCCTCTTGTATGTATTGTGATAAGGGAGGAGAGATTAGCCTTGACTGCAGGGGTTGCTTTGAACAGAAAATCACAGTTTATTTAACTTTAGGGGAAAGGGGCAGGGGAGCAAACAAAACTCAGGTTCTTCCCGGTCTGGGGTATTCTCTATTTTGGGTGAGCAGGGCTGGGGTCCTCCTGCAGAGATAGGGAGAAGACAAAGTCTTTAGTCATCCAGGCTGTGCTTCCTTCACTCCCCTGTCCTCAGCTCTCTGCCCCTCTCTCTGTCTTCTCTCCCTCTCTGTCTTTTAACTCTCCTCTCACCCCAGCAGCCTCTGATCCCTAATTCTCTTCAGCTGGGCTCTCTCCAGCTTTGGGTGACCTGGCAGGGTAAGTAGCTCTCATTCACTACCCTGCCCAGCTGATGTCTGCTCCACCCTCCTCTCTGGCTCCCTCTGTTGGTGATGAGGCCCCAGTGGTGGGGGGAGACACCACAGTATGTATATGTGTGTATGTATATTTGTAAATATGTATATCATGTACAGTCTGTATATGCACGGTGTTGTAAATCTGTGCATATGGGGTTATGTGTTTCACATAAATAAAAAAAATGTTGGAGGTAAAAAAAAAAGCTGGCAGTTTATTTTATCTCTAGCATGATGCATTGCTGTCAACAAAAACACAAAGGGCTGTCCCATTCCTATGTATAGCACTTACAGCCCTTGCAGCCTCATGCACTCGATCACTTTCCAGGCGCAGTCACCTAAGTCAGTGAGGGCTCAGGGTTTAGGGAGGAGATTGAGATTCAGCCGTTGAGGCAGGAAACAGGTGTGGAGCTGCTGCAGAGCAGGCTCCAGGAGACCACGCCCACTCTCCGAGCAGCCGAGAGCAGGAAAGGAGTGAGGGAGGGAGGAGAGGAGAATTGAGAGGGAGGAATCCTCACATTTCTTTTGACACTTTATCCTGATGACTGATCCAGTTATTGAAATACAGCATGAACAGTAAAGGTGAAGTCACTCCAGCACAGAGTGCTGCTTAAAAATGACATTTGAATAATAAAAGTAACTGTTGCCTTTTATCAAGGATTGTAAAAATTCTCCCAGTGAGGGTGGGGTTGACTCTCATATCTCACAGACAGAAGCCAGTCTTTGTCTCCTTCAATATTTTTATTGAGTCTCAAATTTACTTATAGACATCTGATCGCCCAAAGTTTGGCAGGAATTGCATTTACACATTTTTAAAAGAGGTCATATTCTGCTTTTAGAGTTTTATATAATCTTTAGTGTATATTACATGTTTGTATTTGAATACAGAGTCTTTAAACTCTCCTGTGACCTCTGACCTTTAGAGGTGGACGTTCAGTTTTGATGGGGCTGGAGCATTTTGTGTCATTTGTCCATTTTGCTAGTTTTGCTGCAGCTGTGTGGGAAATGTGTGGTTGGCTTGTGCTGCCAAAATGTTGCGTATAAATAAATGTTGGCAGGATTTGTGCTTATTTTGTAAATGCTTTGTATATCTGCCAGCAGCGATGTTCAGCTTTTGAGCAGTTCTCTGCCAATGCTGAGGTTGCCCCCATGATATTGCACATCCCTACAAATAATAACAACAGTGATAATCTGTACCCCCCTCCCAGTCTGTTTTGTGTCTAATTCTTTGCTGCTGTTACTGTGTCAAGTTGGTCGCTGCTGTTGCTGTACCCTTTGTTTATTAAATAAAAAAACACTACTGAAAAAAGTTTGGGAACATTTTGGTCTATTATTTATCTCTTTCATAAATAATAATTGGTGTTGGATTGTTAATCATCACAAAACCTGATAAGTCACCTTTATGAGACATAACGTAGAAGGATCAGGCTTGTCTGGGATGAGCAGCACAACTAAACTTGCAGATAGTGTCTCCCAAAAACTGTGCCCAAATCCCTCCCAACATTCTCCTGTTTGTATTTAATCTGTATCTAATTTTGAGTTTCTATTACGTCATTTTCACACTTTGATTTAATTCTATTATTGTCCGTTTCAAATGACTATCATCTTTTTATAGAATTTTTATAGACATTATAAATGTATTTCTTCTTTTATATTGACACTTTATCCTGATGACTGATCCAGTTAATGAAATACAGCATGAACAGTAAAGGTGAAGTCACTCCAGCACAGAGTGCTGCTTAAAAATGACATTTGAATAACAGGAGTAACTGTTGCCTTTTATCAAGAATTGTAAAAATTCTCCCAGTGAGGGCGGGTTTGACTCTCATATCTCACAGACAGAAGCCAGTCTTGGTCTCCTTCAATATTTTTATTGAGTCTCAAATTTACTTATAGACATCTGATAGTCCAAAAACAGTATTTAAGATCCTGACACCTGTGGCAGAGTTTATCAGAAAGGTCTGATCAGAACCACCTGCAGCAGCTGGAGGACCAGAGGAGCTCAGCTCAGTCTGACCGAATCTCCAGAGACGCACCGAAGCCTGAGGAGCTGGAGGAGGGTGAGTGGAACAAATGTGACCTCTTACCAGACATTAAGGTTAAACCTTTTCATTACTGCAATTAGAAACTACAAAAATGATGACTGAAAACAAAAATGAGCTGCTCACGAGGAAGTCAAATCAGTTTAAAACTTGAGCGTTAAATTTTGAAACAGACAAAACTTAATGTAGATACTTTTTCATGACTGTCAGAGGCAAACAGGAACACTGATTTCTTACTGCGCTTCAAATTGCTTTTATGAGTTTTTTTAAGATAAAGAGATAAAGGCATTTTGTGCAATGTCAGGCTAATTCTTACACAATATTTGAGCTGCACCACTGATGTATTAGTTATAAATATATAATATAAAGTTAATTTTGAACATCACATTAAATCCAAGAACAATAGAGAGAAAATGGTTGTACTCTTTTTTTCCCTTTATGTTTCAAACCAAACACAGAGGCACTAAGGTCCTAAAAGGTCCTCACAGAAGCTTTAAAGTAGACAAGTTAAGGGGTTAATGTCTAAATAATCAAAGATGGTGCTGACAGCAGATAATGCCACATGTAGAGAACGTTATGGCTGATGGGGGTTCAAATCCAGGCTTGGGCACTGTGATGTATGTCTTCCTCAAGTTTCTTGCTCTGTTGTGAGTTTTTCTTCTCCAACCAGTCCATTAAATGAAGAATAAAAAATAAAAAAAGAGAAAGTAGTTGACTTAATTGTGTTTTTGCTTACAGGTTTCAACACCAGTGAATAAAATCAATAATGGCGGTTTTAGCAGTACTACTCATTTCATTTGCGACCTCGTTAGAATTCGCAAAGGTAAGTGATATTTTTAAAAGAGGTCATATTCTGCTTTTAGAGTTTTATATGATCTTTAGTGTTTATTACATGTCTCTCCTGCAATACAGAGTCCTTAAACTCTCCTGTGACCTTTGACTTGTAGAGGTGGATGTTCAGTGATGATGGGGTGGAGTATTTTGGTGCATTTGTTCATTTTGCTAGTTTTGCTGCCACTGTGTGGGAAATGTGTGGTTGGCTTGTGCTGCCAAAATGTTGTATATAAATAAATGTTGGTAGGAATTTATTTATTTATTTTAAAGTTTTTTTGTGGATCTGCCAATGTCAATGTTCTGGGCAGGTCTCTGCCAATGCTGAGGTTGCCTCCATAATATTGTTCATCCCTACAGATAATAGTAATAGTGATAATCTGCACCCCCCACCCCCAGTCTGTTTGCTGCTGTTACTGTATCATGTTGGTTGTTGCTGTACTTTCTGTTTATCAAAGAATAAAAAATATATTAAATGGAAAAAAGTATTGTCCTGCAGCTACTGTCCTCCACAGTCAGTGCATGCCCTGGTGAGCCCCCCATCAGAGCACTCACAGGCGGTCAGTCTGCAGTCAGAGCAGAGAGGAGAGCCACCACTCCATGTCCACACGCTGCTAAGTCACCACTGATTCAGCCCTTCACATTAAAATGTTATAGTTAACATTAAAACTGTTCATATTTTACTGTGACTTTTTGTAGGCTCCTAAGTGGAGCATGTGGTTAGAAGCTTAAGAAAACAATAGGAAAATAAACCCCCAAATAAACGAAAACAACTTAAAAACATAACCCCGACCAGTGGCGATTCTAGAGTGTGCTGGGGCCCCAGGCAAAAATTTCCAAGGGACCCCTCTAAGAAACATTATACATATTCATAAATAATCTGAATACACATAGCACATTCAGGAAAAGGCTCAGGGAAGTAATATTGTACATTTCATAATACTGTTAACTAACAAAATCACTAAATCAAGTCATTTATTGTTTTTGAAGTGATGATATTGAACCGAAAGAAATTCTAAATTCAGATCTTGTTTCAGATGTGGCTGCTGAGTGCAGCAGACTGCTCTCACCATGCGCTGCACTGTTCAATAGCAGGCATGAAAACAGGTCAGGGTTGAAAAAGGTGAAGAGGCAATAATCCCTCTAGGGGGGTGCGGGGGCTCCCCCAGAAGAAAATTTTGAATATTTTATATTCAAAAGCATCGACCTCATGCATTTTGAGAGAAAAATCAAGCAGAATTACCGGACAGTATGAATATATAATAAAGTACCTATTAAATTCTGGGCGTGACTATGTCCTTTTGCTGGAAATGCATAAAAGCTTTTATAATTAGTGAATTTGGGAAATGGAAGGAAACATTGATATTTTTACTTTTTAGATAAAACATACCCTGAAGAGATGGCTCTGACAGCTCTATCCTGACATTTACCATCTCAACTGCACTAGTAGACTGCACTGGGAGCTTGATCCTTTACAGATTACTCTTATATCATGGAGAATAAGTGATGCAGGTGACCTCAGGATGAATTCATCATTTAGAAAAAGTGAAAAGAAGAGCTGGACTGCTCAGGAATGTTGTGTTTCAATTAACCAAAAAGCTGACTCGTCATTTTTTAAATCGTTGTGTACCAGGTAAACCATGCACACGAGCCGAGACACCGTTTGAATTATTAAACCACACTAAGTGATTCAGGATCCCTGTCCCGTGCGCTGTGCGTCTTTACGCTCACCGGCACACAGAGGAGCCCTTCACGCTCATGTTTCCATGCTCTCGCGCTTGTAGAGTGAATGTTTTTATCGACTTGGGTTAAGGAGGAGGGTGGTCTTTAATTAATTATGATGTGGAAAAATTTAACAATACAGGACAAATTTGATTTATAAACTGTGGGTCCATTTATGAGAAATGATGGATTATTTCAGTGGTAAAATAAAAAAAACAAATCAAGAATCAACAGAAATAAGTTCATTTGTAGTTCTAGACCTTTTGCTGCTTCCATGACATTGTTCCTTTCCTACACCATTCATTACACTTATATGCAAATTGCCAGCTGTGCAAATTAACAGATGACGTCATCTGGCAACTTCTAGAACAGCCAAAAGCTACTTTCCTTACTGAGGAGTTGGCAACACTAAATTGGTGTTGTATTATGTATCACTTGAAAATTGGAATTGGCACCTTTATGAGATTTAACTTAGAAGGATAGTGCTTTTGTGGATGAGCAACACAAGTAACCACGCAGGTAGTGTCTCTCAATAACTGTGTAAAACTCCTTGGCAATATTCTCCTGTTCGTATTTAATCTCATTTTGAGTTGCTTGGTGGATTGTAATCAGGAAAAAACAACACATATTTGCAATATTTCCACTTTATTCATTTTACACTCCTCTCACTGGTCATCAACCCTTTCTGTTTTTGTGGCTTGTTTCACCTAAAACTCTTTACATTACACAACTTTTCCAGCTCTATCTGCAGCACTTTATGGCCCACACCACTTTTCTTTGTAAAGAAGCAGAGCTGACCCCCGTCACTGTGGCTAATGTTTATGCTATGGACATGACCCCCACTTCAAAAACCTGAACTATCCCTTTATTGTGTCAGGAAAACAGAGTGTCCCAGAGTGAGTGAGAATAGAGGCAGATCAGGTGTAACCTGGATGTGAAAACAAAGGCTTTCTAGGGCAAAATATGACCACTCATCACATTATTTTAAAAGTAAGACTTAAAACTTAATAAATGCTTCTGTTAATTTCCTCATTTTTTCCAGATTTGTGCATCACCCGAGCCATATCCTTTAGATATGGCTCCAAATGCTGTTGACGACATGTATGTTGGCTGTAGAGATCAGATGGATGACAGAGT
Source organism: Cetoscarus ocellatus (assembly GCA_037902135.1). NCBI lineage: Eukaryota > Metazoa > Chordata > Actinopteri > Labriformes > Labridae > Cetoscarus > Cetoscarus ocellatus. The sequence continues at coordinate 177,858 of JBAMNC010001332.1, forward strand.
GAAGAAAGAGTACCTTACAAATGAGAAGAACAAGAACAAGGACTTCACCGTGGCCTGGGCCAAAGCAGAAAAAAATTTAAAGGCACCTCCTTCCTCCCCTTTGAAAAAAGAGCAGATAATGGCCATATATGTCTACACCCTCAACGAACCAAATGTGTATTCTGATTTTAATACAGCAGTCAGAACACAGAGGTCAGAATACAAAACAAGATTTAGGTACCACACTTTGCATTTTTACCTGACGGTCGCTCTTCAGACCCTCAAAGAGAAAGATAAAAGATGTCTGAAGGGCTACAGACGAGTCAACAATTACTTCAGCCGAGGTGTCCTCAAAAAGAAGATCAGATTCGGCTCCTTCACCTCCAGCTCCATGGGTCAGTATGCTCCCTCAGAGACATTTGGAGACAAGTCATGCTTTGAGATAGAGACGTGCTTTGGAGCTGACATCTCGAATTATTCAAAGTTTCCGGGGGAGAGAGAGCTTCTGATTCCTCCATACGAAGTCTTTAAGGTCACAAAAATCAAGTTAAGGTCTAAGCAGAAGAACCTTCCATGTGAGGTGGTCTATAGCCTGAAGAGCACGAGGAAGACTCAGTCCAATTTGAACTGCGCTGTTTTGAAGTAAGGCTTTGCCTCGTGCACAGACAAAAGAAAGGACTGACATAAAAATGAATCAGACAGGAATCCTGCAAATAAAGACATCCTGAAAATTCTAAAGGGGCTGCTTTGTTTTTGCTTGAAGTCAGGGAATCATTAACCAGGTACATTTATCTCTTGATTCATGTTAGATGATAGACATAAAAACTGAAGAAAGAATGAATAATGACAACTTAAAAAAAGGAGATTTATCATCAAAATAAAAGTCGTGCACAAAGATGGATTAAATGTATGTTAGGATGAAAAAGATCAATATATTGATGCATGAATGATAAGTAGATGATGGATGGATAGATGGTAAGATGTATGGTTACATGAAGGGAGTTCACAGCACAGTTAGATGGGACTTGATGGGATTAGATCAATCAATCAATCAATAAATCAATCAATCTCTATTTGTATAGCGCCAATTTATAACAATTGTTATCTGAAGACACTCTTCCCTATATTTTATGGGAAGCCAATGCAGAGAAGCTAATGCAGGACTAATGTGGTCTCTTCTCCTAGTTCTAGTCAGTACATGTGCTGCAGCATGTTGAACCAGCTGAAGCGTCTTAAAGGATAAGTTTGGTTTTTTGACACCTGGACCTTATTTTTAGGATTAAATACGCTCTTAGACTCACCCAGACAATTTTGGCGGAGCACGGAGCCGTTTTCGAGCAACTTAGATCCATCCGACTGCATTTTTTCTCATGCCATAGTAGCAGATGGGGCCAGAAATCGAAGCCCCTAAATCAGACATTATCTGCTGCGAAACTCACTCCTCCTCTGTTGCCATTGCCGGGCAATGTCCACAACAACACCACCAGTTAGCCCCCATTCGTGGACGTGCAGTGGTTGTTTGTTTTCTGGCCAGCTGTTCGGCTCTTTCCCTCTGCATCCTCCTTTCAAATAGCTCCTCGTCGGTATATTCTGGCTCAAAACGATCATTATACTCAAAGTCGTCGTCAGACACTTCTACATCGGATAAATATTCTGCCACGTTGCACAAAAGTAGCCGTGTAGCCCAGCAACTACAGCAGCTCTACTCATGTTCTTGTCTATGACGTCACCAAAAGTTACCCATCCTTGTAAAGCCCCGGATGACCATAACAACAAAGTTGAGCTGACATGGTGATAACACTGGCCATTCATTTATAAAATGTAGCTGAAATGAGCGAGTTTCGCAGCAGATAATGTCTAATTTAGGGGCTTCGATTTCTGGCCCCGTCTGCTACTACGGCATGAGAGAAAAACGTCGTCGGATGGATCCAAATTGCCCGAAAACGTCTCGGAGCTCCGCCAAAATTGTCTGGGTGAGTCTACGAGCGTATTTAATCCTAAAAATAAGGTCCAGGTGTCAAAAAACCGAACTTATCCTTTAAGCGACTTACTGGGACAGCCTGATAGAAAATACTAACAATAATCCAGTCTAGAGGTAATCAATCAATCAATCTTTACTTTGATAGTCTCAAGAGACTTTATGAAAGAGCAGTTCAATGTAATATTCTTTATTTTATAAATATTTGACTTTTTATTTTATTTTTTTATTATTAGAAGATAAATGGATAGGAATGTGAACAGACTGATGAACTGATGAACAGACAAAAAAACAGAGCTAGATAAATATATTGCAGGGGTGTAAATCACCAGTTTCCTTCTGAAACTATCATGTTTGTCTGTTAAGTATCTGAGTGCGTCCGAAAAGTCCTTCCTAAGTCCTTTCCTATCCACTTTCCCTTAACCCTGATGAAAAACACCACAGGGTCTAGGAAAGGAGGGAGTAAGAGGAAAGGAGAGGAGGGAATAAGAGGAAAGGAAAGGAGAACTGCGGTAAAAGATGAATTCGACTGCACTTTGGTGTCATATTTATGTCACAACGATTTCTTGTGACGTAGGTAAGCCATGACGAACTGCGAAAATGAACTACAAGAAGTGTCTTTGTCATCTGCTTTACCTCACAGTGCTGTTTTGTGTCGGCTTCACCTGTTCACTAAATCAGCTTTCTACTATAATATCTAAATAACATCAGAACACTCAGAGCACTGAGTGATTGCACCCCTCAGTTACCTGTCTGTACAGAGGGTCTCCTCCTCAGCTCGGTCACCTCCTGCTCGGCAGCCCCGTCCCCGGCTCTGGTCGCCCCTTCCCCGGCCTCATCAGCGGGTCAGAGCCGCTCTGTGAAGGCCTGTCGTGAACCAGGAAAGAGAAGAGAGTGGGCGGATTAATAAAGTTTCAATACTGTTAAGATTACTAACTTTACACCATTGTGGACCTCAGACATGATTTTATTGTTATTTACTTTAGCAACTGACTTTAGCATAAGAGCCAACAAGGAAGTGGATATAGACTTGCTGACTCAGCAGGTCAAATACAAACATATTTACTCTAAACAAACATTACTGACACGACTCTTTACAGTCATATCACAGAGAAAACAACACTGACAGCAGCTATTAGCTATTAGCTGCTATTTAGCTAGTCCATCGGCATGTATCGTCGTTAGCGGCCTCTGCAGCCTTCAGCTCGGCTTCGTCGCCGTTAATTTAGGCAGATTACCGTAAACACTCCAGCTCTGTTTCTGCTCTCTGCTCTGTATCCCACCATCCGGGGTATATTTAACTGAAGTGTTGGCTAACTAGCTGTAGCTGTTCTAGCAGAGTTATAAATCATGAACAAAGACCACAAAAAGGTGAACTTTTATCAGAGACACTGCAGTCACAGGATTTATCAGGACGTGCTCTGTAAACTAACCTCTCTGTTAGACATGTTCATGAACAGCATCATCCTGTGGGCAGTCACGTCTGTTTCTGCTTCACGTTGTTGTTCTACTGGAAGATGGGGGGGTGGGGGGCAGTGCAGTGGAGGGAGGAGGTGCAGCTAACAGCCTCTCATTATAGCCTTTATATAGCCTATCATTATATGCTCTAGTGCGACACCTGCTGGCTAAAAAAGTCACATAGTCAACCTTTAACTTTTGGAGAATTCGAACAGCTCTAGTCATGGCCGACGCTGAAATGCTGTGAGGTCATTTCTTCAGTAAGGAAGGTTCCTTACCAAAACAAAGGACTATTTGAAAACACCCTCTGTCTCTTTATTTATTCCTCAAGTTTCAGGTCTTGTATTTCCTGTTCCTGCTCCTGATTGTGCCGTCCCACACCTGCGTGTCATTACTCCCCATTACCTCATGTATTTAAGCTCTTTCCTGCTCCTGTTTCATTCATTGTACCTCAGTCATGTTCCAGCACGCTCTTTTAGTTTTGTTGCCATGTTTTCTCTTTTGTCTCATGTTTTTGGTTACCTCAGTCTTGTCTGAATAATTATCTGTGTACTGAACCCGGCCTGTTTTTGAACAGCGTTTTTTTTTTGTTTTGGGGGGGGGGGGGTCCTCCTTCTGGTTGTGTTCATGACAGATACAATAAGATATTGATTACCTGGACAACAATTCAATATTTGGCAATATTATAAAGCCCACCATGATAAGATATTGATGCAGTATTACTTAGAAACCTGTGACTGATATTGGATCATTGTGCATAAATTTAACCCAGCTACATTTATAATAAGAATAAGAGCATTTTTGTGGTCTCATTTCCAAAGTGCTTCTATTTTTAGTATAAAACTGATCAATTTTATGTTAAACAAATGGAAAGAATACTGTTCTGAACCTTATAATCCCAGTTTGATTATTATTGTTTTTTTTTTAAATAATAATCAAACTACTTTAAATAAATGATGAAAATATAAAATCTGAAAAACAAGACTATTGGTACTTCTGTTTAAACATGATAACTTCGAACCAAATGATCCAGGCACCAGAGTCTTTTACCCATATATTTTTCTGTTCTTTGATTTATTTTAAGTATTAATTAGTACCTTTTCTGCAACCTTTTAAAATCCTGATCCTGTCATTTGATATTCGGTCCCTATTTTAATGTCTTTTTGAATACATTTACATGTTGACTTCAGTAGTTATTTTTGCAAACTCCGTGTTCTCTGGTAGTTCAAATGTTATTTTTAGTGATATTTTAAGATTTTTAATGAGAGTAAATCAAAGAAGGAGGATGGATTGATGAACTGATACCAAAATAAAAGCAGAATAACAGACAGATGCTCAACTGATGGATTGATTGATTAATAGATTGACCGATAGATAGAAATATAGATTGATTAATGAATGGATGAATGTATAGATAGATCAATGGCATATTGATAGATAGATAGATAGATAGATACCTGGAAGGTATGAATCACTATTACCACATGTATTTACTTAATAAAGACTTTTATGGTATGGACATGAAATCGGTTCCCCTTGTTCATTCAATAGAGCTGTTCAAAAGACTCTCCTCGTTCGAGAGCATCACATCTCTCATGAAAACAACCGTGGAAGTAGGTCAACAAGACAAAGCCTCTGTTTAGGAGTAGAAGAAGATATTACGATGATAGAAGACAACGTAACATAAAGGAGTCATAACAAGCACACAGGACCATTTAGAGTTACCGAAGAGTTTATGACTGTAGGCAGAGACAGGCTAGTACTACTGGAACAAAATCTGATCAGGTGTTATTATTCAAACTTTGTTGGAGCTCACCTGTGCCTCTTTCATTAACATTGTTGGGTCTTTTCAGTGCTTCTGCCACAAACATCAGGTTTGAATTTTTGGTTGATGGTGTTCATGCTAATTAAAGCCCATTTACATCTGTTTTTAGTTTTCTCTCAATTTCAATTGTCTTTAAGTCTGGTTTGTTTTAATAATAAAAAGGACTAGACTGCATTCTTTGTATCAAATTAGCACTGAATCCGACCTGCCCTCTCTGATGTCACGGGCTTGTGCTTGGCTGTGGTGGCTCGTCCTCACTCTCATTGAGGGTCTGCTGCTGTTGAGGGTCTACATGAGGTACTGTTCATTAGTTCTGGCTATAACACAGGCCTATTTGCACAAAACGTATTCAGATCTTTCATAAATGCTAAATAACACCACACATTCATTTCCAAACATTAGACATCATGTTCACACTGTGTGTTGTGTTGTTTTGTGTATCAAGTGTCTTGTTCCACTTCTTTCTTACCTGTATCACCAAATCAGGCTGTGAGCTTGTTTTAACGAAATATGTACCACGTTCGGCATTTAGCCGTGTCAGCTTCTAAAGCTGTCCTTTACTTAAACCTAACTTTCTCCACACCAACCATTGGCACCAAACAAACCAGAGTAAACTTTTGTTTCCAGTGGGACACACAGGACTGTCACATGCCTGTAATGAGACAACACTATAGAGATTTATAGATGTCGCATTTTGAGCCTCTAACATGCGCCATTTTGGCCTCATTTGGGGCGGCAGTAGCTCAGTCCATTAGGACTTGGGTTGGGGACCGAAGGGTGGCCAACCCTTCGGTCCCCAACTCAAGGACCTAAGGGTGGCCCAAGGGTGGCCGGCTCAAGTCCCAGCCGGACCATGTTTGGAAGTTGGTTTAGTAGCTGGAGAGGTGCAAGCTGACTTCCTAGGCACTGTCGAAGTGCCCTTGAGCAAGGCACAAAAAAACTGCTCAGTAGCGCTTCTTTAGGAGCAGCAAGCCATCACTTGTAGTAGGATAGACAGGACCTGTTTGCATGTGCATGTGTTCAGCCTGTGTTTGTGTAGCATGTTTCAACAGAGTGTAAACAATGGAATTTCCTCATGAGGGACTAACAAAGGATGTCTTTCTTTCTTTCTTTCTTTCTTTGGGGAGAGCAAGTTGCGGTTGCATACATCATTGCTTTGGACTCATTTTCTCACTCATTTTTAAATTTGCGTCTGTGTAGTCATACTGCCCCTGTATTAGTCTCTAGTTGTGCATATCCATGACTTCTCATCAACTTCAGGTGCGGCTTGGGGTACGTTTTTGATGATACCACGCACCGGCCCCAGCCTGGTGCTCCAGATTAGCCACTTCGGACCTGCTTGCACCTGAATATGGATATTGAAGGGTATAACATTTATTTAACAGTTTATTTATTTCCTCCGCCAAGGAGGTTATGTTTTTGCCGGCATTGATCTGTCTGTCTGTCTGTCTGTCTGTTTGTTTGTCTGTTTGTTTGTGTTCAAAATAACTTGAAAAGTTCTGAACGATTTGGATGAAATTTTCAGGAATTGTCGGAAATGGGATATGGCAGAACTGATTAAATTTTGGGGGTGATCCGGATCACCGTCTGGATCCAGGAATTTTTTAAAGGATTCTTTAACATTGCCAGATAGGACCATTTTCGCCAAAGTGGACTGAAGCTGCTTGGCGGAGGTCTGCGCTCTCTGAGTGCTTTTCTAGTTAGAGACCGTTACGACCAGCTCGTGAAGGGTAGAGAAGTAAAATTAAGGTTATTTATTAACTTTATTAACTTTAAGAGCAAGGCACAAAGGGAGGCAATTAAAAACTATCTCATTGTTTAAGCCAAAGAAAAAAAAAACCTCTAAGTTATTTAACTAAACAAAAAATCTAATAAATATATATACAATACTAAACAGCACCCAAAATCTAATGTGCCTAACAATGAATGTTAATTTGTGTACAATGATGTTGTAGTGCCTCAGCAAGATCACAGAAGTAACAACAATTTCAGAACACTCACACAGCAAAGGGAGAGAGGTAAAGTCTGCAAAATACAGTGGTGGCTATAACAGAACAAAGAAAAGCTTTCCAACATTACAATTAAAAGCTTTTAGAATGATTCCAGCGCTCAAGAGCTGAGGGGCAAAAGACAGCAAAAATTCACCACTGTGTGGCGCTGTCAAACATGCTTCTGAAACAAAAGGAAAACAGACAGTCTAAGTTTTAGGCTCAAAATTTGAACCACATAAAAAGCTAATTATTTGCCAGAGCATCTTATCAGGTATTGGAGAATCTTTCCCTTCAAACTTCAACTAGAATCAAAATCTTCAGGTATATAGCCAGGTTCATGCATTTTCACTGGTCAACCAGTCTCAATCACACTCATACCCAAGGACAATTTGGAGTCACTCATCAACTTAATGAGCATGTTTTTGGTCTGTGGGAGAAAGGCAGAGGGGCTGGAGGGCCGGGATCAAACCTGTGACTTTCTTGCTGTGAGGCACCTGCACTACCTGCTGTACCACTATGCCACCCCAGTAAGTTATTTTTTGAAAAGTTGCCGTATTACATTAGTATCATGCATAAAGGAACTCTGAATAAAGTCCAACCAAAAATCTGCAAAGCATTTCCATAAACGCAGAGACTGATGACCACTGTGATTATTTCACTTTGCTAAAACAGAAGAGTTTCCCTGATCAATGAAGGTAGAGGACGGGCTGTAAAAACCCTGTTGACAAAGTAAAATCTGAAAAAAACGCCAAAGATTTTGTGAAAATCTACAGTTTCAAGACAGCATTGCAACGGAACTGCAACCATGAAGAGAAAGAAAATAACGGTCATGAAAGTCATTGCATGGCATGTCTTCTTCCCCTTCTCTACATCTCCTGGCCCGGGATGTTTAAGAACCCAGAGAACTGAGAGGCAGCAGAAAATCATCACACAGAAGAGAAACACACTCTGATTAAAATAACCATAAAGATACAATGTTTCCTGAAAGGTAAGAAGATTGTAAGTGCACGAGAGCAAAGTTATGAACCAGAAGACACAACAACAGGCCACTCTGTATCTGAGGGGTTTGAACCGCAGATATAACACCGGGTGGATGACCCCCATGTAGTACTCCACACAGATGCAGCACTGGAAGAGAGGACGGGCTGTAGAGAGAAAACCAAAGAAGAACAAATGGACCCTGTGACTAATGTCTGACTGTAAATGCTTCTCAAGCAGAAACCACATGGCAGAAAGAGCAAACATAATCTCTGACAAAGCCAGGTTGAAGGAGAAAATGGCTGAAGACATCTTCCTGGAAGCTCTTAATATCAGCCAGATGACGTAACCATTCAGAGGGACGCTGAGGATCGTGTTGATGGACAGCAACGCCGTAGACCTGCTCGATGAAATATTCTCTACCATGGTAGTGTTCATTTTTTGACTGTGGGCAGAAAGAGACAACATCAGAATCCTGAGCAGAGTTACATCATGCATCATGTTGGAGCTGGCAAATATGTCACATCCTAGTTAAACAGTAAACTAGTTTCAAGCTGGTAAACTTAAGGTACCGTAGGATTGTCGGACCTTTCAGTTCAGACCTAAGAGGGGGTTCCCAGTGAGGTTTCTAATTTGCCACCCAGGATGCTTTTCAAATCTAACGCTTGGCTGCTGTACCGTCACTTGAGGGCAGGGATGAGTGTTGCACCGGCTGCGTTAATGTGTGATGTCACTTGTTGTATATTTGGGCTGGATGGCTGGAGCAAAAATTGCAGCTGCAGCCCCAACAAGTGGCAGATGGCTGATCTTTTTATTAGTTTTTTTTCTCTTATTTATTTTGAACAAATAATAAAACACATAACAAAATAAAAAAAAAAAACAGCAACCAAAGTGCAAAATAAATTTGTCATTTGCATGTTCAATAAAGAGTAGGAGGAAGTCGAAACTTACCTGGTCCCACCCCTTCACTTTACACAAGTAGTCAGTAATTAACCCACTTCCAGATAATAATGATAACAACAATAAAAATAATCACACATCAACAAAAATATACCAAAAAGTAATAATATAGTAATATGAATAGTAATCAGAGAAAAATACATAAATAAACAAAAAGAACAAGAGAAACTACTTCAACCTTGAGTGATCTTTAGTCTCATCCCTGTACCTCTTAAAAATCATGTTTTTATACTTTCTCTTAAGCTGCGCTGTTTGGACATATTTTCATTTCACCACTCAGACATTTCCAAAGTTTGACACCATACACAGACACACAGAAGCCTTTCCTGGTGGTTCTTACTTTTAGAGTCTTAAAACAATCGGCTTAACATTTGACAGTCTTTGGTCTGCCTGACAAAGTGCAGTGTGAAAAAACCCCCAAACCAAGTTAAAAGTGAAACAATGCTGCAACTTTACCTCTGAACCAAACCGAGTCTGGGTGTGAGAGCCACCTTGGTCTCATTGGCCAGTGTGGAATACAATACGAGAGGAGCGAATGACTTGGCTTATTGGCCGATGGAGGCAAAGTAAAGCATTATACACTTATGACTGCTGCATGCTGCCAAACTTACATAGTGCTACACAGTGCTAGGAACAGTTGCCATCTGCTCTGCCCTACAAGGGCAATGTGCAAAAATGTCAAACGGAGAAAAGCAGTTTTTTTTGTTTGTTTTTTCACCAAGTGTAAGTATGAAATCATATTTAACTACCAAGTGTATGATTTATAAGATAAAAGGGAAGGGAATTTAGTGCATATTGTATATTGACATTCATGCTAAATTTGGCAGTTTTATAGGCTATACTGCACTTTGCCTTTGTTTTACTGCAGTATAATTACATGACCATACAATGACGTACTGCAGTATGTGCAGTAAGTAAGGCCATTTCACTGAGTTTTTAAAATACTTAATTTTCAATATTGATATATTAGTTTTGCTGCCAACACCGAATGTGTAATCATCATCTCCTTAATAATGATAAAAACCAACAACAGAACAATAGTTATTTATGAATGTATTTTTTGTTATCAGAACAGTGTTTATTTCTCAAGCATTTCATGTGTGACTTCACACTAACACAAAGTAAAACATAAAATCAGACCATCAGTCATTATAACAACATTTTACATTGGGCTCTAATACATAAAATGCAGAGCTGATCA
>JBAMNC010001333.1:0-44624 GCA_037902135.1 Cetoscarus ocellatus
AAATGCAGAGCTGATCAACAAATGAACACGAACAATGTTCTACAGCAACAGGTTAACTTTTAACTCAAGTCTGAGTGGAGATGGACTAAATTTGATCCTAAAACCAAAGCAAACTGCAGTATCTGACAGTCTTCATGGTAAAACCAAGGCAAACAGCAAAGTGAAGTTACCGCAGTTTGCCTTGGTTTTACAGTGCATTTTTACAGTTACTGAAAGTAACAAATGGCAATGTCTCAGAGTCATTAAGCCACAGCCTTATGAAACTTTAAGAGATTGAGGGGCAGGTACTGCACTTTTGATTAGTGCAAAAAAAACAAAAAAACCCCGAAAAACTGCAGATACTGCACTTTGTCATTGTAGGGCAGTGCTTTGCTAAAGCCCCTCTATTATGAGGTTGACTTTGAAACTGCTCTTTAAAGGTGAATGATTACAACATGTTGCTTATATTTTTGTAATCGTCACACACAGCAGATTCTGTCAGTCAAAAGATGGAATTAAAATGATATTTTATTTCTGTAAGGCTTGTTACTGGTCCACAGCCTGAATGCCAAAATGCACATACATCATTGAGAAAGTGAATCAAGAGCAACACCTCTGTTAACGGTCCAACAAATCTCATTTTCTGTATCTTAAACTATTTGATTCAAACCTGATGCTCAGCAGCTCTCTGAAGCTCTCTAAAGATTAAATTCAATCTGACAAGCACATCCATGCATGCTCCTGGGACTTAATATATTGTTGGCATAGCCAAATACTCTATAAAAATAATCTGTCAAAAGGCAGACATATGTAAATGTTGTTATCATTAGTGGATGTCCTGTTCTGTTTGTCTTTTGGTCAGACTACTCGAGTTTGTCTTTGATCGAAATGTTTATTGCAGGAGCAGGACACAGTTTGAGGAAGGGATGTAAATTGAGAACCAATTCCAGTTAAAAATTGATAACAAGTAGCTTACGGAGTCAGTGTGAAGCAAATAAATGTTGGATGGAAGTGGTCAAAGGTGTGTCTTACTTAGTCACAGTAATGACACTTACTGCACAAAGTCTTGTGTCTGTGTCTGTGTGATTTAAAGCAAGAGTGGAAACATCAGCAACTTGCTGAAGCTTTTGTCATCACAAAACAGCATTTAATATCAGGAGTGCCATGAGTTTGACATTGTTGACCACGAAACTCAATTATTTCCACATTTACAGGGGTTGGGTTAGTGAACCAATCCTTCTCAAAGAAAGTTTGTAGACGTCCATTTGGTTGATTATTTCTCCCCATTAACTACACCAAAAGGTATTGTATTTAATATTGTGCATTTGTGGAATGAAACTAATTAAGTCAGAGAATAACATAAAGAAGAAGCTGTTGTGGGGGAGGGTTGCAAAGCAGCTTGCAGTGGGAGCCGCAAAGAGTAGTCAGCTGAGGGGAACTCAGCTGGTTGTCAGCAGTGGCAGGCTAGCTTTGTATCAGCTGTTTAACAATGGCATGCTAGCATGCTGACAGTGTTGACTCCAGAACTAACGCTGTGCTCCATTTGTGGGAGAAAAGGTGAGCATGTGGCTACATTGCTCCAGATCATGAATTGATTTTGTTTTTATAAAATGAGGCTGATAACATACAAACTTATGCTTTCTACATGACCAGACACCATTAAAAAATAACAGCAACAGCTGATTTATGTGTGTAATAAGACGGTTCACCCAGTTTATGGTCATTCACATTTGATAAATGAGGGCCAGCATGTATGTTTGATCTATAAGGTGTCTTTCCCTCACTATTCAAACCAAATCTGAAATTAAAATGAAGAACATGCAAGCTTATTTTCTTCTGAATCGTAATTTATTTTCCCATCGATGCATATTCTTTCTTCAAGCAAAGGTACGTTGGGAACCACTGACCTCTACTGATCTACCAATACTACCATCTCCTTGTACGGTTTATCAATGACATATTTCTTTTGTTTTTTCCACGTTTATATCTTTACTTTTCAAACATAAAAACAAGTCATACGGAGTGATATAGAAAATCATAGGACAGCCAAATACAAACTGGCAACAAACAACAGCCCCCCAACCCTCAGCACATACACCACCTCCAGCTAAACATGTAGATGATAGAGTCCTTGAGGTGTACATACAAAAATAAAGAATTATTTTAAAAAAAGGGAAGAACTTATACATATACACACATAGAAATATGTACATGTGTGATAATAGAAGTGAAATGTACGGTGCAAAGTTATACACTTACATACATAAATACACAGAATCCACATGCACATACATACAAATATTCATGGGAAATAAAAGTAAACAAATAAAATAAATACGTGAAAATAATAGATTATAGAAGATGAAGTTAAATTAGTAAATATAAGATGAGTTACTATAGCACAACTAAAGGAAAAATAATTAAAAAATAAAACAATAATAGAAATATTATATGATAATGATAAAATAAAAAAAATAAAGTTATAACAACCATGTCAGAGATCCATTTTAATGTGACTTCTTTCACTGTAACCTTACCTTACCTTACACATATATGTGTACCTATGTATGTACACATATATGTATAGCATTCAGAAAGCTTTAAATGTCAGATTCATAAATCTGTGAGTCATTTTATGAAGCTTTAGCAGAAAACATTTTTGCTTTGAGTACTCCGGTGCAGTACAAGTCTCCTCTTCTATCCCAAACAAACAGTGGTTACAATCTCTGGAAAGATCTCCCAATTATCTCTCTGGGCAGTGGTTGTTTTTCCTCTTTTGAGCCTTCCTGTAAACAGCGGATCATCTCGCTGTCTGGCTGCTTTGCCGCATCTTTTTCAGTCTGGTCTACTGTAATTTTTCAGTTTGTGAGTTTTCATAAATCAACCAGCTTCATCTTACAGCTTCGGTGGTATTTTTGTTCTGTATTAGTGACACTTTCTGTTACTTTCTGCAGTAATTAGACTTCAGAGACACAGAAACTCTTCTTTCTTATTGTTGTAATGTGGCTTGTCCATCATGGTGACTGCAGTGACTGAGCTGCCATGACAGACACAGCATGTTTGCTGCTGACACGTTTCGATGTAATCCATCTATCCATTAACTATACCACATCACTTTCAGGGTCAAGGCTGAGAGTTGAGGTGAGAGGTGGAGTACAGCCTGAACCTGTCACCAGCCAATTGAAGGACCACGTTGAGAGACAGAAAAAAAATTCACACACTCGCTTGTTAATTTTGCTTTAGGCAGCTAAACTCTGTTGTCAAATAAATGAACAGCCAAATTCAAAAAGAATTTAACAGTTTACAGTCGAAAATGTTGACCTGTTTACCGAGCCTTAGCAGTTGCAGGCCGTCTATGAAACACATTTAAGACGGCTGTGGTGATTTCACTTTGCTGAAACTGGGGAGCTTTCCAGACCTGTGGAGGTAGAGGATGGGCTGTATGAACCCTGTTATCAGAGCAACACACATAAGGCAACAAAGGATGGTGTAAAATAGTTCTTGTGAAATGCAGCATTGCAGAGGAATGGCAGCCATGTACGTAAAGAAACTAATAGTCATGAAAATCGTGATGATTGAGATGATTTTAAAGGCCCGTCTCTTCATTGCATTGCTCGTCCTCTTCCCTGTCTCACCATCTCCTGGCCTGGGACGTTTCAGAGCCTGGAGGACTGAGAGGCAGCAGAAAAGCATCACAAAGAAGAACAACAAAGTCTGAATGAAATACACATAGAGATACACAAGCTCCTCAAATATATACAAAGCAAGTGTGCAAGAAAGCAAAATCAACAGCCAGAGGACACAGCAACAGGCCACCCTGTATCTGAGAGGTTTGAACCGCAGATATAACACCGGGTGGATGACCCCCATGTAGTACTCCACACAGATGCAGCACTGGAAGAGAGGACGGGCAGTGAAGAGGAAACCGAGAGAGAAGAGGAAGACCGACATAAGGATATTATACTGTAAATGCACAAGTAGTGTGAACCATATGCCAGAGAGAGCATACAATAACTCGGACAAAGCCAGGTTAAGGGAAAAGAAGTCTGATGCTATAGTCTCTCCAGAAGCTTCCAATATCAGCCAGATGACGTAGCCATTCAGGGGGACACTGAGGATCATGTTGGTCACTGATGTAGCTACTCCCAGTATAAAGAAGTCGACAACACCATAGCTGGCTGATGGAAGATGCTCTCCAATGGTCGTGTTCATCTTGTGACTATGAACGAGAAAAAGACAGTTTAATGTCTCATTGATCATTTTGACATAGCTACTGTATAGATAATAATGAAAGCACAGGGATTATATTGATTAAAGAGGAGGCCAAACCCATGTTTCATGATTCAATCACACAAATCCCACACATTTGAAACTGTGGGATGCAAACCTGTGTAGACCTGCAGCCTGATGCACCAGCAGTGCTTAAAGAGCTCGATGCCATATCAGGTTATGTTGATGTTTTTATTCTCTGATTTTAGTTTTACTCAGTAAACCACATTGGCTTCTAGAGAGTATGAGCTGCCACTTTTACCAATTTTATATCATAAACTCTGCAATGGGGGTTGTGTTTTTACCAGTTGGTATGTTAGTTGATTTGTTTGTGAGCACAATAACTCAAGAAGTTTTCAATGGATTTGGATGGAATTTTCAGGAAACGTTGGTCATGGCTAGCAAGCAGGTTACACCTTGGAGAAGTTGACAGCTCGGCACGGCTGAAATGGGCCCCACAGATTCAGAATATATATACATATATATATATATATATATATATATATATATATATATATATATATGTATATATACAGTATATTTATATCTCGAAAGCAATAGACACTCTGTGTTGCCCTCAGGTCTGCAGGCAGGCTGCTCCACAGAAATGGGCCGTAACAATTAAAAGCTTCACTGAGAGTCTTTGTTCGAACTTTTGGCATGACTAACAAAAAAAAGAAAAAAACACCCGAAGACTTGAGGGCTCTGACAGGCTTATATGATAAAAACAAGTCAGATAAAAAGCCTGGACCAGGACAATTAAGAGATTTAAAAACTAATAAAAGAGCCTTAACATCCATTCTAAAAGGTACAGGAAGCCAATACAAAGACTTTAAAATTGGAGTGATGTCTCTTCCTGTTTTATCTAATTTATTGTGGAGACACTAAAAAGGCCCCCCCAAGCCTTTGCCCCTTCTCACTCTCCCCTTAACTCATTGAAAATCAGGTCTAACAGAAGACTTGTTGTAACCTCAGCCTATGTTAAAACCTTCTAAGTCTTTAGAGGGTTAACTCTGTGGTTATTAAAAACTTTGATTCAGTTTAGGCTGCTATTCAAACTCACAAGTTAGTGTTGATCAGTTTTCTGGAGTCCTGGTGATGCAGCCTTGAAGATAAAGTTCAGTCTGACACAGAGAGCCTGGTATTCTCTTCATGCTCAGTTTATTGTTGACACAATCAAATACACTGAAACAATAATCTGTCAACAGGCTGACATGACAGACATGTTTTCAGTGGGATAACAAATGGGTTCACACAGCAAGGTCACGTCTGTATTCAAATATTTATTGCAGCAGAACTTAATCAGAGTTTGGTCTCTGAGCTCTGAGTCCACATCACTCCCTGCTGATCTATTTACATGCAGCATTTAAATAATCCATGTTAGGGTTATTTGGGTTTTACATAATAATAATAATTTGTTTAAGATGTCTCCTCTGTGTGACAGAGTATCTCTATGAACAAGACAAAAAGTCTTCTCCCTCATATCATATTTACGGTGCCAACAGCTGCTTGTTCCCTAAAATTGACCTCCCAGCATGACCTCCTACCATTGTTTCATCATCAGTTTCAGCCCTTTTGCTCAGGTTAGAAAGTCCAGTACAGAGCAGAGACTGTAGAATGAATGCAGGACTTGTTGATGACATGGCCCCGAGCAGCGCCAAACGGACCAATCACCACAAAGTGGACGTGTCAACCAATCAGAGCAGACCTGGCCAACATGAGGAGGGGAGCCTTTAAGGGGCAGGAGCTCTAATGAAGATTGACTTGAATTATTTGCCATGGAAATGTGAAACAGATCATCCAGTTTAGTAAGCTATTGTACACTGCCATAACCTGACACACCGTATGGACAGTTCCATGTATCCGCCACGGAAATATTTCACCAGTCCATCCGGGAAAGAGCTGTTTGAAAGGGTTTTCAGGGGCAGAACCTTCAAAAAAAACTGCAGCTGGTGATTGGATGATCATTCTGCTCATCACACTCATCACAGACCAATCATATTAAGCCACAGTGTGACGTGGCAGCCAGACCCTGTTGTTAGCCGTTAGCTCAAACCATGTTTCAGTCCTTAGACTATCATCTTAAATTAAATTATACCACACAGATGTATCATTTACCACTCATATGTGACATGAACTTTGTCAACAACAATCCGCACCAAGTTCTCCCGGTGAACTTCTGAGGAGAGCATATTTGACCAGGTATCACTGAGTAACCATGACGACCACAGACTAACTGGCATCGCGTTCTCTCCCAGTTTCCCAGCAGTGATCCCCAGCTTCCCAGCTTCTCTGATTTGACCGTCCATGAGGGCAACCAGGGGAGACACGATGATCACGGTGGGGTTTGGAGTCCTTCCTGTCAGAATATGTTAAAAATAAAAACTTATAAAAATCAGGGATAAGGACCCAAATGCAGATTAAACAGGTTTATTATGAACTAAAAAAGGATCAGAAAACCAAAAACTAATCCTTTACACAAAAGTCCAAAATGCAAAACAAAATCTCTAACCAAAAGTTACAAATAAAAACTGGAGAACAAAGAAAGAAAAAACCCCAGAATCTAAAAAATAAAGTTCAAATAAAAATCACTAAGAAGTTCAACAAAAACAGAAAATACCTACAAAAACTGGAGAAAACACTGAAGACGTGCACACGTGGTGAAACATGGAGGACGAATGACCCAGTGAAGACAAAGGGGAACACAGAGACTAAATGCATTGGGGAAACATCAAGCACAGGTGAGACAACCACTCAGGTGGAGGGGATCACAATCAGAGGTACACAGAAGGGAGGGCAGGAAACACCACATGGAACACTGGGATTTCAAAATAAAACAGGAAACACGAGAGACAAGGGAAACAAGAGGTCTAAACACAAGAAAACATAGTAAATTAAACCAAACTAGCCAAACCATAACATAACCCCCCCCCCCCCCCCCCCCGTTTGGGACGGACCCCAGACGTCCCAAACTGAAAAACAAAACAAAAAAAAAAACAAAAACCAAACACCACAGGTGGGTGGAGCGGGGAACTGACCAGGTATCACTGAGTCAGGGGGGACCAAAGTTCGAGGGGGCGGTTGTGAGGCCGTCCAGGCAGGATACAGAGTTCAGGTGCCTGCGGGCTCTGAGACGTGGAGCTGGGGGTCTGTGGGTCCTCAGATGCAAAGCACCAGAAGCCTGGAGACTGCAGGGTCCTGGATGGAGAGCAGGACCTCGGGCGGAGAGCAAGGAGTCGACGGAGCCTCAGACGGGTTGCATGGGAGTTGGCGGAGCCTCAGACAGAGGGTCAGGAGCCAGAGGGACCTCAGACAGGGAACTGGATGTCTGCAGGTCCTCTGATGTAGAGCGCTGGAAGCTTGGAGTCAGCAGGGCCGTGGACGGAGATTCTGGAGTCCACCGGTCCTCAGGCGTAAAGCACTGGAACTGATGGGCTGGAGCACTCCGGCGCTGAAGGACTGAACTGCTCTGGGGCTGAAGGACTGGAACGCTCTGGCGCTGAAGGGCTGGACTGCTCCGGCGCTGAAGGACTGGACCGCTCCGGCGCTGAAGGGGCCTAACTGCTCCGGGGCTGAAGGGCTGGACCGCTCCGGCGCTGAAGGGCTGGAACGCTCCGGGGCTGAGGGTTAAGTACCCCTTGGACCAGCATTCAGGGGTCACCAAAAAGTCTTTTAGCCAATCTGGCAAGTCCTCATTAGGATGGGGCCTTTTGTCCACCTCTCTCTTGGCATGATTCAGAGCAGCAGCATAAACCAAGGGTGGCTTTTAGGATCTCACCACACCTCAAAACAAGTAACTAATTCCTCTACAAAATAGAATCTGCTGGGTCCCCTGCAGGCTGGGTCATTATGTCCTCCATGTTTCACCATGTGTGCATGTCTTCAGCGTCTTCAGTGTTTCTCTGGTGTTTCTCCAGTTTTTGTAGGTAGTTTCTGTTTTTGTTGAACTCCTTAGTGATTTTTATTTGAACTTTGTTTTTTAGATTCTGGGGTTTTTTCTTTCTTTGTTCTCCAGTTTTGATTTGTAACTTTTGGTTAGAGATTTTGTTTTGCATTTTGGACTTCTGTGTAAAGGATTAGTTTTTGGTTTTCACTCCGATGTGCTCTGTACACTGTTTGGAGGGCCTCACAGCTGCCCCAATAAACTCTGGTCCCTCCTTCCAGTTCCCCCTCTACCCACCCGGTGTTGTTTTAGGACTTTGGGACATCTGGGAGCCGATGACGATGATTCCCTCCACCTGTGTGATTGTCTCACCTGTGCTTGATGTTTCCCCAGTGTATTTAGTCTCTGTGTTTCCCTTTGTCTTTGTCGGTCATTCGTCTTCCCAGTCTCACTGCCTGCAAAAGTCTCTTGTGCTTCCAGTGTTCTCCAGTGTGTAGTTAGACTGTTTTTGTTTGAGCTTTTCAGTGACTTTGATTTGTACTCTGAGTTTAGTTTCTAGTGTTTGTCTTTCTTTGTTTCACCATTTTTATTTTGTTACTTTGTTAGAGTTTTTGTTTATTGTTTGGACATTTTTTTAAAGGACTGTTTTTTGATCCCTTTTTTTGTTAGTTTATAATAAAGTTTTTTCTTTTATCTGCATTTGGGTCAACCTTCTTAGTTATTTTGTTTGTTTTGTTTATTTTTCACAAATCCTGACACTTTCCCATCTTTTTCATGACCAGAGGAGCCGGTTGGTAGATCAAACTTTGACTGAAACCGATGGAAGAAAAGCAAAATCATTGTTTCCCGTAAGAAAAGATTTAAAGGTCCCATATTATGCTCCTTTTCTGCAGTTTAACATGGATCCTTGATGTCTTCATGAATCGTTAGTAACATGCTTTGGTCCAAAAAGCCAATAAATAAAGCACAGCAGCATTGTTTCCAGGCCCACATAGCCCCTCTGTTCAGAACGGTCTGATTTAGTGGGCGAGGACCTTAATATGTTAATGAGCCACTGCTGATACGCCCAGCTCTTCCGCATGGTCTGCCGAGGGGAGGACGGCGTCGCGTAACCATAACGACTGAACCCTGAGAGAAAATGGCTGCAGGACAACAAACTGTGGTTCAGTCTTTCATGTTTGAGCCCGAGCCAGACCCCGAATATGAAGAGGCACCAGAAGAAAGTCAAGAGCCAAGGTTAAACCAGGAGGTCTGTATGTAAAGTTTGTTACTTCAATGCTAATATGTAGACAAATTAAAGTTGTTTTAAAGTTGTTCTGCCGTTCTTGCCCCCCTCCCCCTCTGTGTGTTGTTGTACATTGTGAAGCATGTCGCTCCCCGACTGTGTAGTTTGTGTTCATGCCGTGCTTACCAAAACTCAGACTGGCGTTAAATCGCGTTTAGTAAGGGATAACATAGAGTGAGCAGGTTACTACAGAGACATATAAACCCCGACAGGATTAGATAAAACTCCGACGTGAGGCGGAATTAACTTTTATTTATAAGTAAATACAGCATTTAATAGAGCCATAGCCTACAGTGCGTGGCAGTAACGTGCTGCCACTGAGCAAATGTTTGTAATAACCTGTAATTCTAAGCAATTTTCTGTGAACCATATCTTTCATGTATGCCACACAGTAGCTGTCTTAAACACCTCTTTACTTCCAATATTGTTTATTATTACTCAGCCCTGTGTATATTAGCATTATATTGTCTTAAACAAAAACAAGACATGATTGCTTAACTAGTACATTTCCTTTCTATAAAACTTCTACTGAACATCCAGGTATTGTGAAAACTGAGTGCAAAATAATAATTTCGTACATTACCTTTTTGTACTATGATGTCCCTTACTTACCCTTTTTAATTAACTAGGTCAGAGGAAGACTACAGGAACTCCCAGACCCACCATCCTGCATGGTGGACCATCCTGGACTCGGACCTCTATTCTTTAATGTGTTTTTTCAGTGCAAAATGTATTCAGTATTTATAGAGCATGACTATGGGCCTTTACATCTAAGAAGAATAATGCAGAAGTATTTTGACATAAAAGTTCCTATTACTGATACACAAAATAATAAGTATTTAAAGTACATCACTGTTTCCTCCATCTTACATTTTTACAGTTTCTTTTCTGTTCTTTACTTATTAACATAACATGTAACATATGGAACAATGAAAACCCACTTAACAGCTCATGTAATGTTTTTATTGTGAAAAATATGTTAACATATAAAAACATCAAATGTACCGGCTGGTACTGCAGACAGTTTTTTAATAAAGGAGGTAAAAAAGAAATGGAAAAAAAAAGGAATTTTTAAACAAAAACCGTAAAACCATAATAATATATAAGAAAAATATATATACATAAAAATACCAATGAAAGTAACCCTTCAGTTCTGACAAAATGTGCACATCATGTCCAGCCGTTACAGATACCAGGCCTACAGACCCTCTGTGAGCTGGTGTTGGAGCTTCTGGGCTGAAGAATCAGGGTGGTGCTGCCCGCCTGCGTGGTGCTGCAGATAAGAGCGGAGTTTCCTGATGCAGAAGACCAGTATGAGGGCTTCAGAGCTCTGCTTGGTTGAACCTTGACACAGAGCTGGCTATCACATCCACCTTGTCAGGTCATATTGAGCAGAGAGGTCTTCTGGGTCTGGTATTTTCTGCAGCTCCTTCAGGTATGAGGCAGGGTCCTGGAAAACCTTCTCTAAGACAAGGTCCAACGGTGCATCTAACATAATCTGAAATGCAAGAAACAAAAATGTTTGATTACAAAAAGAAAAATCAAAATGCCTCACTGCACTTTTTTCATCGTCTTTTATTTACACAATTTCCTTATATATTATTTATTCTCAATGCCATGTTAAAAGCATTTTTATTGACGTTTTCTTTATGTTTTCCTTTTCATGTTATGCCTATTTGCTGATGTTTTTAAATTTGTGGATTTTTAATAAAGGCATGTGCATTTTACAGAAAGTTGGCTCTGCTTTCACTGGCTTTGCTGTGCAGTCTCCCGTCTTGGATTTTGGGAAGCTGACTTTAAACAGGATTCACCATCAGAAGATGTTGGCTGAGGTCGACCAGCATAGACACAAGACAGAAAAATGTTTAACCTTTTAAAGCAAGAAAACACAAATTATAGCCATAAAATTTTATTAGTTTGTGGAGCTGAAATGTTTGTTTCACTTTGTACTGAAATAAATTTAAAAAAAATCCATGAAATGTAACATATAGTTTTGTATCCGATTAGACACATTAAGTTTTTCTGGCAACTGATAATTCACTTGAGTACTTTTATTATCATTTATCTGCTTGTATTCATATGTTGTTGTTTTTTTAGATATTTATTGATCATATTGATCAGACAGAGGTATCATAAAGTATATCAAATATGATACAACAGGCTTTCAGGGGTTAGTGTGTTTTCACTTACAAATGTCTCATTAAGTGATACATAACCAAATATCCATGCCTATATGCTTTTAGTAAATAAATCAGGATGATAATCATCTCACAGATCTTATTTGACTGCCTCAGTTCCTCCTTAAATACTAACGTGCTGTAGTGTTATGTGGCTGTAACTTTTCCTCACAGCTAAACTCCACACAGTCACACAGCTCGTATGACAGCATCCTGGAGGCATTTCTGAGTCTTTAAACTCACAAAAATCAGATTAAATTAATTTCGTCAAAACGACACTGTGGCCACAAAAGCCGGTGACGCCGATCACATCTGCAGATACACTGATTTGAGCCGACATGTTACATAGTTTCCTCTGTTGTTAGTATTGATGTTTACATGACCTGCTGCAAAATGCTGAGAAACACAGCCTTCATCGATCGTTTCCCTCGTCCACAGTTTTGACACAAAAATGATTTTTGGGTGATTCTCTGAATTCGGTGCACTTTGTGTCCCACAAGTTTACCTCAAAGATTTTCATATAAAAAAAATCACAAAATGCATTTTTAAACAAGAAATGGAAATATCCATATGTCATTGCATTATAACACACAAAAATATTTTGAAAAATTATGTTTTGAAAAATTCTATGGGTTGCTGAGGCGTAGAGATCAGCCAATTGAGCATGTCCCCACTGACTGAAGTTTCTTTTCATTGAATGTAAAACAAATAAAACTAGACAGTAATCACAAGTTTTTTTTCTGTTAATGCAATAATTTGCCTGTCTACTTTAACCTAAATAAAAGAAATATGACAAGAAAACATGAATTATTTATAAAAAGGCACTATTAAATCATGTCCCCCAGTTTTGTTCAACCCCGTAACAGCATACCAAACCCCCCTCTTTTTGAAATAATGGTTCAGTCCAACTTTCTCAGCACCCAGGAAGTGACATCACTTAAGTCTTTTCCCACTCACACTGTAAAGAGAGGTGAGTGCTAGCATACTTTCTTACCTATATTCCAATGTTTTTAACATTAGATTGACATCGCCAAGCTCAACCTTTCAACACTGTTACGTGCATAAATTATATTTGCTTTTGTTTGGCAAGAAGCAAACAGTTGTCTTGGAAAAATATATTAATTTCTCATTTTCCTCATGTCATATGCTTCTCCCTACCCTAGCTAATGTGGACTTATGGCTACTTTTAGCTAAAATCTTCAACCCCGTAACATTCAACCCCATAACAAAAATCACCGTTATGGGGTTGAATCATTGTTACAGGGTTGAATGTTGGACTGTTCTGAAGCCAGCCAACTCCTTTTCTCTAAATGGTATTTTATGTTCATTATTTTCAGATATCAGATGGCTAAATCAAATGCAGAAAGGCAAAGAGAATACAGGGCAAGAAGGAATGCAGATTCACAAAGAAGGGAAGAATACCTCAGGAAAGAGCGCGAGCGATGGAAAAGAGATACAGAATCAGGGAAAAAGAAATCAATTAATGACCTGAGTAAGAGAGCTCAAAGACGTAAGCGAAAGGAGTGGCGGAAGGCTAAAGAAAGACAAAAAAGGAAAGCTGAGATTGAAAATAGTGGGCCTACATCTCTAACCCCTCCACATACTCCTGACAGTGAGATTCAAGATGAAGTGCAAGCCAGACCAGGGTTATCACGGTGAGGGAAATATGTGGTTAGAAATCGTGTTTGGTTTTAATTATCATAGCTTGTTTAAAAAACACTGCTATATACACAGCTGTTTACATGATAAATCTCATTATTCTAGTAGTAGCTCCTAAAAAATGCACATTTGTAGGAAGGGAGCCAAGGTTTACCATTTTTTGTTGTGAATTCAGACCCCCCCCCCCCCCCCCCCCCCCCCCCCCCAAACACACACACATACACACAGCCATGGTGGTCAGTTATCACACCGTAGTGTCCTAGTGTATGTGTAATTACTATGTTATTACTAATGTAACTACTAATCTGTACTGTAAAACTAATGATCACCTTTCCATGTACTGTATGGTTTCATCTTAGCCATTCAGCGGGCAAGAAAGCATCCAGAAAAGCAAGAGACAAACTGCACAAAGAAATAGAAGAACTAAAAAGGAAACTCAAACATCAGAAGATTCAGAAAGAAAAATACAAGAAAAGACTCCAGCGAGCAACCAAGAAAAAAGACTCTCCCAGGTCCAAAGTCCATCAGTTGCTCAGGAATTGTACTGTGAACAGCAATGTGAGAAAAACTTTACTGCACAATGAAGCCCTAATTTGTGACATTAGGGGGAAGTACAAGTCTGCCAGAAATGAAAAACAAAAAAAAATTGTTGCTGAGGTTGTTGTCGGGAAGATAGTCAAGAAATACAGGCTGCAGAGGTGGTCTGAGAAAGCACTAGGCTTTTCAAAGAAACGCAGGACATTGTGTGAGAATGAAGACCTGAGCAATAACTCCAGCAGACGAGCTTACAACCGGTACACTGATAAATCCCTGGTGAACAAGGTGAAGACATTCTTCACAAGAGATGATGTGAGTCGGATGACGACGGGGAAAAAGCAAACAATAACAAAGAAGAAGATTAAAATGCAAAAACAATTCCTTGTAGACACAATGAGAAACCTTCACAGAAAGTTTCTAGCAGAAAACAACACCATTCACATTTCCTATGCCTCATTTTGCCGGCTGCGACCTTTTTGGGTTGTCCATCCCTCCCTTTCAGACCGTGACACATGCCAGTGCAGGTTACATGAAAACCTGGGCTTTCTGGCTGACAAGCTTTATCAGCTTAAGCTTATTGGAACTTCAAATTTGGAGAGCCTCACAGAACTTGTCTCCTGTGACACTGGCAGCAAGGCCTGTATGTATGGAGAATGTGAAGATTGCAGGAGCAGAATTGTTCCCTTCTCAAGCTCATATGATGGTGCACAGAAGGTGACCTATATGCAGTGGGCCACAGAAGACAAAATGAAATCAAATGATGAAGACAGCTCGGTCACAAAAGTAACAGTGAAACAAACCATTGAGAGCAGTAGAGAGGAGCTTGCAGAGAGATTCCACACACACCTCACTAAGTTTAAAAGGCATCTCTTCAACATCAGGCAACAGTATGCCTACTACCGTGGACTGCGCAGCCGCATGGCCAATAATGAATGCCTTATTCACATTGACTTCTCTGAGAACTTTTCTTGTAAGTACAGCACTGAAATTCAGTCAGTACACTTTGGATCATCCCACCAACAGGCCACACTTCACACAGGGGTCATCTATGTTGGTGGAACCCAAGAGCCAACCTGCTTTACCTCTATCTCACCATCCAAGCACAAAAGTCCAGCTGCCATATGGGAACATTTGAAACCTGCTCTGGACTATGTGCAGACCACACACCCCGAAGTGTCTGTCGTGCACTTTTTTAGTGATGGACCCTGTACGCAGTACAGGCAGAAAGGAAACTTTTTCCTCTTCAGTACAGAGCTTGACAAGAGAGGACTGAGAGGGACCTGGAATTTTTTTGAATCTAGTCACGGCAAAGGAGCACCAGATGGTGTTGGTGCTGCCTTAAAGAGATCAGCAGACAACCTCATCAGCCGTGGTCGGGACATCAACAATGCTTATGAGCTCTTCAAGGTCCTTTCTGAGACGGACACTTCCATCAAATTGTATTTTATCAAAGATGAGGCTGTTGAGCACGCACTGCAAAGGATGCCGTCCACAATTCCACCAGTCCCAGCTACCATGCAGATCCATCAGGTCATCACTGTTGCTCGAGGGGAGATAACATCTCGAGATGTCAGCTGCATGTGCTCCACCTATGGAAAGCTTGAATGTGAATGCTGGAATACAAAGCATTTCAGCTTTGTCAGTAAAGTCCCAGCTACTGTGTCAAAAGGGCAGAAACAAATCAACTGGGACGATCCAGAGGTGATAGGGGAGTGGTACGTGCTTACTTATGATAAAGCATTGTACCCAGGAATAATCCTTGTCACGGACAAAAACGACGTTCAAGTCAAATGCATGCACCATGCTGGAATAACTAAAAACAGGTTTTTTTGGCCTCTTCAAGAGGATATACTGTGGTACCCATTTAATGATGTGCTTGAGCTCATCCCGCCTCCTCAGCCTGTGACAGGACGTGAATCACGCCACATGCAAATTCAGAAAGAAATCTGGGATAGACTGTCTGACTAGAGGATGAAAGAACCATAAATGGCAGGACCAATAGATCCGATAAGAAAAGAGACTGTCCACATTCACATTAATTCATCAGAGGTATTAGTTCAGAGTTCAGTGAATGCTCAATTCCAATATTTTGAGCACAAAGCAATATACTTTTTACTGCTGATACTGCAGATGGCAGATACATTAAATTAAAAGTCTGTGAAGAACATATGAAATTATTTTAATAGTTATGTTTTTGTTTAAGAGTGTAACTGTGTTGCATACTCAGTTGTTTAGTTCTCAATGTTTTCTTGTCATAGGACAGATCCTTTCATTCTAAATGTGTTATTTTTAAACAATGTAAAATATTAAATGCCTAATGATATGTTTGTTTCAATGAATTAATTAAAATCAACTCCAATTTTATTTTGTGTCATTCATTCAACCCTGTTACACTGTGTTCAACCCTGTTACAGAGTTTTCAACCCTATTACTTGATACATATTCATAATTTTTTTTTCTTATAATAACAAATATTAGATTAATGTTTGTTGAACTGTATGCAGAGTTTAGAGGACAAGTACAAAATATACAAAAGCCCAATCTAATATTTATGTTAAAGTACATTTTCACAATTTATGAAGACCGCTTGTACACTAAGTTGCCATTTTCTTTTTGATAGTCAAATTATTATAATTTAGAATCAAATAAACTATACTTGAAATAAGTTATTTTACACAAGGGACAGGTGATTGCCAAGGCACTGGAAGAATTAGTTTGAAAATATTTTAGAATTATACTCATACAGGAATCAAATTGTCCTGTTACGGGGTTGAATTTAAAACAACCTAAGTGACAAAGAAACTTCTAATAATGTTTAGGATTTCATGCCAAAGGTGGGAAAACAACATTTCTCAGAGGTTCAAATAGTCCTTAATCAGATGCAATGTTCAGAAACACATTTTTTTGTGGTATATTTTTCAATAACCAGAGAACCCAAAGTGCACCGAATTCAGAGAATCACCCTTTTGAGACCATCAGAGATAATTTACTGATTACATTGCTTCAGTGAGTGCAGAGCAGTTTGCCTCGTACTCAGATCTCTATACATTTAACAGCGGACAGCACAGTAACACACAACAGGGACTTCTCATTACAGTCCTGAACAAACACGACTGTAAAGTCCTGATGGATAGAAAACAGCAAAGATCGTTTCCTCCAAACATCACAGGCTAAAACAACAGGCTAACCGCAGGCTAAACTTAGCCTCCTAAAGCTAACACTGAGGGAGGGATGAGAGGAGGGGGTGTATGAGGAATAATTATATTCCTCCAACTGTTAAACTCCTCTTGACTAATGTAGGAATATCCATACATCTAAGTTTACACTGCAGGCTGTCAGAGTAACTTTAACACTGAAGAAAATCTTGAGCTCTTACATCTGGTCCACTTCCCTCTGCTGTTAGCATTAGCTCGTAGCAATAAGCTAAATAAATACCACACAGCATTAAAATACTCACATTTCCACGGTCCAAGGTTTGGTGGCAGACAGTTGGTGGTGAGCCTGGATTCAGGAAAAGTCTAGTTCTGTGTTGAACTGAAGTTGAAGAAGCAGTCAGACGTGAAGTGACTGGCACACACATACAGGTTTTAGCCGACTGTAGCTGCTCATTCCCTTCAAAAATAAAATTAGGTGGACCAATCAGATTAGTTTATGCAAATAAAATGTACTGTTACGTAACAGTATGTCCACAGATTCAACAGCTCACTGAAGGACATTATTTTACATTCATGCAGCCCACTAAATACAAGTTTTGTTATAAAAGATAACATTTTGTGGGCTGGGAGGAAGGCCAAAGACCCAAAATTGTGTTCAAAAGACTTAAAAAAGTGGATTTTGCATAATATGGGCCCTTTAAGAGACATTCTTTGCTCCTCTTTTAAAGAAGAAATTGAGTTCATTTCTGATAAAACTCATCTCAGGGGACCACCTCCTGATGGGGCCAGTGGTTATCAGCTGCCTCTGTATGCATCCCTCACATTAACATACAATAAGTTGATGGTCCTGGTGTTTCTTGTAGGACAGTCCATCACCTGGTGGAAAGCAGCCAAAGTAGAGTCCAAAGTAGCATGGTTAAAATCCTCAGAAATGATCATCAGTGCCACAGGGTGCTGGGTCTGCAGCCTTGCTGTGAAGGAGTGGATCTTCCCACATGCAGAGGCTGCGTCCACCCTCAGGGATGTTAACACAGACTGTGTTGACGTGACTGAGCTTCCTCAGCAGATAATATGGCTGGAGGCTAACAGCTAGTCCCTTGAGATCTCTGCTGCACAAGACTGTCTTTATGGAGATATGTCCTGGGTTAGACCAGCAGACATACATGATGAGTCTCCCACCTTTGCTTTTCTCATATGCTTTAGTGTCTCTGTCAGCTCTCACAGCAGTGAATCCCAGCATGTCTCCGTAAAGATAAACAATCTGCTCTCATGGTAAATCTGCTGGTTGTTCAGTGCGGCTTCACAGCTCATCGAGTTCACATTTCCCATGATCACAAAGGGTAAAGATGGTTTGTATCGCCTCTGATTCTCAGCTAACCTAGCCTTTAGCTTAGCGCCGGCCTTACAGCCACTGGGCCCCCTCCTCACTTCAGCCGGGATGGGGTGTTGTATCCCAGCTCATCCCTCTGTTTTCAGCGCTGGTAGTTCGTCTCTTGAATAAGTGGTTAGACCAACTCTTGGTAGCAATGGATGAGAAACTGTCTCCTGGAAGCATTGCAACTGCCTCGCGGTTGCAATTGTCAGTTGAAAAATATCCATGGCATATGTATAAAAACAAAACAAACAAACAAAATGTCTTCATAAGAAGAGCATAAATGTTTAAAAGATGGATAAAAGCTAAACCTGTATAAAAATAGTTTCAATCTGAAGAAATAAAAGAAAAAAGAGCTAAAAACTGAAGAGCAACTAGATAGGAAGCTGTTTGTTTACCATGCCGTGGCAACTGTTCTTGATTGTAAAAGTACTACAAAAGTCACTCACTTCGATGCAGAGGTGATCTAAAAATGACATAGTATGTTGCTTTCACTTCAGCTGCTGTTTCATAGATCAGTAAACACTGCACCCCAACAGAACAAAAGAAACTGGAATGGCACAGTCTGGTTATTTGGGTTCCTTTCCCTATTTTTGACAGTAGAAACATCAGATGACCTTACTGATCTGAATGAACCAGACTGCTTGGTGGAAACAGCTGTACAGGGAGACTCAAAAGAGGAAAAACAGCCACTACTAAGCATGATAATTTGGCAAACTTTTCAGTGATAATTGTCACAGATTGTTTTGGATACATGAGGAGACTTGCATGAACACTGAGTACACACAGCAAAAACATCTGCTTATGGAGACTTAGTGGGTTTGAATGATAAATGACACAAACCTCCTCAATATTATCTAAAACATTTACGCCCTTACATACACATTTAAACACCAAGTTAAGGCCCACTGTCTTGCCAAAGGACACACCGCCATGTGACAGCTTGAACCTGCAATCTTCCGATAACAGACAGAGCCAGACTGCACCAAAGATGCTCCATGAGAACATCCTGGTTACCTGTAGATGCAGGTGTATAAATTTGGGCTTATGTTTTTCAAATTCTGTGAAATACCAGAGTGACTTGGTAAAAACACTTCATTCAACACTTAAAAACTCTAAAGACAAATCAGAAGGGCTGAATGAAAGTTTACCTTCAAGGTAAGTAATCGACTCTCACTGATTGTTTATTGGATAAAGATGCAGCCATGTTTTTAATGATAAGTCAACATTGTGATGAGTCTTTGGTGAGTGACCTAGTTTTTGGACTGTTCCTGTTCCTCAGTTCTGCCCTCACTGGAGTGAGGGGGCGTGCCCTCGCGTGCACACCTCTACACACCTGGTCCTGATCTGCTAATCATCCACCTCTACTCAGGCCTCCTGAAGCCTCGTCACAGTGCCAGATTATTCTAGTATCTTGTGTGGTAATGTTGGTCTTCTCAAGTTTTTTGAGCTCTTGTTCTCTCGTGCTCCACCTTGTGTTTTTTGGATGTACCTCTGGTCAGCCTGTTTGACTAATTAAAGCCTCTCATTGTCTTCCCTTACCCCCCACTCCCCCCACCCCCGCCCCCACCAACCCCCAATCCCTCCTGGTTCAATAAAGTACCTGTGTTGGCACTTTTACTGCTCTCAGTGTTTGTTCTTCACATCCTTGCAAAATCTATGGTTTTGGTACAAACATTTATATTTATATAGCATGGATGTCACTTATGCTACATTCTGGATGGCATCATTTTGACATCCAGCCAAAATGAAACGGAGAGTGAAGTATCATACAAATGGTCAAAATTGTTGACAAATACGCTATAAAAATAATCAGTGAACAAACTGATATACTTAAATGTTACTATCATTGGGGGTTGTCCTATTTGTTTGTCTAATTGATCACACAAGAAATATCAGTCGGACAGCTCATGACCTTTTGTGTTTTAAATATTTAATACAGAGGCAGAACATAGTTTAAACTCGGGATAGAAATCAAAGTCCAATTACAGCTGAGGATCACGATCAAATATCCCACCCATAAATTCCACATAACGCGAAAGCGCCGCGCAGCGCCGCGCTCTTGAATCATACTGCGGAGCCCACTCTAGTCTATCAGACAAATTCCACTGCCCGCGCTGCGGCGTGTCATCGCCGTGTCCCTGAAGCGCCGGCGCGCGCCGCGGCGCTGGAGATTCGCTTCAGGTCTGTTTTCTGCGCGGCCGCTTCAAAACCTTGTAAATTCACTGTCATCGAGAAAACACCAGACAGGAAGTCATCGTGTGTATCCGGAAGTTTCAAAATAAAACACAATGCACAGACTCTCGAATATAAATTTTCTTCAATAGGTTGTCATTATGTCACAACCGGAGGCACAAACATCAGGTCAGCAGTCGGCCAGAGGGTCCCAGAGGCAACACGACACCATGGACGAAGAAAAAGGAAACGTGGAGGTACAGATATATATAACATTGTATTTATGACACCAAACATCCTTTCTACAAGGATACAGGCAGATAGAAGTGAAATAAATCACCAAGCTGTGTGGTCGGGACCAGCAAAGGGACCTTTGAGAAGCGAGGTAAGGTGTTGTTTACTTCTTTTCTCAGTCTATAACATGTTTTAATAACGTGTGACATCGCAATTGGCATAAGAACTTGTGGCTCTCTGGGGATCAGCCCCTCTCCCTACCGCGGCGCTGCTCGGCGCTCCGCGCTCCGCTTTCAGTGGGGTTTGTAGGTCGGAGCAAGACCGTGGCGCTGTGCGGCGTGGTGCCGTGGAATTTTGGGGTAAGACAATCAATATAATTTCTATATCTTCCTGTTTTCAGGCACCCTGTTGTCATGTAAAGGACCAAACCCAACAAATATGTACTTTTTCAGTTATAGATGATGTCCTTTAAACAGGCCCTCAGAAATAACAGATGACATCACTCTAGCTTCATAGAGTCTATGAAACACATTCATGATGACTGTGAACATTTCACTTTGCAGAGACTGGAGAGCTTTCCAGACCTGTGCAGGTAGAGGATGGGCTGTATGAACCCTGTGATCTGAGCAACACTTAACAAAGAAATTAAAATGCTGTAAAACTCTTCACCTGGAAGGCAACATTGCAGAGGAATGGCGGCCATGTACAAAAAGAAATTCATAGTCATGAAAGTTGTGATGATTAAAATGGTTTTAAAGGCCCTTCTCTTCATCGAGTTGCTTGTTTTTTTCGCCTTGTCTCCATCTCCTGGCCCGGGACGTTTCAGAGCCCAGAGGACTGAGAGACAGCAGAAAAGCATTACAAAGAAAAACAACAAAGTCTGAATGAAGTAACCATAAAGATACAAAAAATTCTCGAAGGTGTACAATTGGTACATGGAAGAAAGCAAAATCAACAGCCAGAGGACACAGCAACAAGCCACCCTGTATCTGAGGGGTTTGAACCGCAGATATAACACCGGGTGGATGACCCCGACGTAGTACTCCACACAGATGCAGCACTGGAAGAGAGGACGGGCTGTATAGAGAAAACCAAGAGAGAACAAAAAGACTTTCTGAAACTCAAGTGAGGATGAAATAACAGAAATCAGGAGCCATACAGCAGACAGAGCAAACAAGAACTTGGACAAAGCCAAGTTTAGGGAAGAGAAGTCTGAGGCCATCTTCTCTCTGGAAGCTCCGAAAATCAGCCAGACGACGTAAATATTTAGGGGGCCACTGAGGATCATGTTGGTCACAGATGCCACCACCCCCACTGTTAAGTCGACAACACCATAGCTGGCTGATGGAAGATGCTCTCCAATGGTTGTGTTCATTTTTGTGACTGTGAACGAGAAAAAGACAGTTTAATGTCTCATTGATCATTTTGACATAGCTACTGTATAGATAATAATGAAAGCACAGGGATTATATTGATTAAAGAGGAGGTCAAACCCATGTTTCATGATTCAATCACACAAATCCCACACATTTGAAACTGTGGGATTCAAACCTGTGTAGACCTGCAGCCTGATGCACCAGCAGTGTTTAAAGAGCTCGATGCCACATCAGGTTATGCTGATATTATTATTCTCTGATTTTAGTTTTACTCAGTAAACCACATTAGCTTCTAGAGAGCATGAGCTGCCACTTTTACCATTTTCATATCATTACCTCTGCCATGGAGGTTGTGTTTTCACCAGTTTGTGTGTTGGTTGATTGTATTTGTGAGCACAAGAACTCAAAAAGTTTTCAATGGATTTGGATGGAATTTTCAGGAAACGTTGATCATGGCACACATAAGATGTGAAGAGATTTTGGTGGGATGTGAATTCAGGATTTTTTAAAATTTGTTAATATTGAACAATAGGGCAGTTTTCCCCATTTTTGAGAAGAACTTGGCAATCAATGTCAGAGATGTCTTGTAGGAGGTGTGCACTATCTGAGCTCCTCTTGATACAATCAATCAATCAATCAATTAAACTTCATTTGTATAACACTTTTCATACAATATATGTAGCACAAAGTGCTTTACAAAAACAGATAACAAATATGAGCGAGTATGCGCAAAAAAACTTGAGCAACAATAAGAAGAACAAATCCAAATAAAGCAACAAGAAAAAAAAAACCCAAAGACTTTGATTTAACAGAACTGTGAGTGTGAGCGAGGAACAGTGGAAATGCCATCATGAGTTCAAAATTAGAAAACACTGGAGCTAAAAGTGAAAAAAAAATACAGAATGTAAGTGATTATAGAAATAAAATAAAGAAATAAATAACTTGAGATTAATAATAAAAGATTGTTTGGTAAGAATGATAAAACAAACAAAGCTTATGCTTCAAGAAAACATGTTAAAATGGAAAAATATATAACTAGAGTTACCTCAAATAAAGGGGGAAAATACTTATATATATATATATATATATATATATATACATACATATATATATATACATATATATATATAAAATCAAAAGCAAGATAAAATAGGTAGGTCTTGAGTTTGCTCTTAAAATTGCTGACACTCTGTGCTGCCCTCAGGTCTGCAGGCAGGCTGCTCCACAGAAATGGGCTGTAATCACTAAAAGCCTCACCGAGAGTCTTTGTCCGGACTTTAGGCACAAAACATAAAAAAGAAACAAAAAACCCGTAGACCGGGGGGCTCTCACAGGCTCATATGATAAAAGCAAAATCAGATAAAAAGCCTTGACCAAGACTAATTAGAGATTTAAAAACTAATAAAAGAGCCTTAAAATCAATTCTAAAAGGTACAGGAAGCCAATACAAAGACTTTAAAATTGGAGTGATGTCTCTTCCTGATTTATCTAATTTATTGTGGAGACACTAAAAAGGGCCCCAAGCCTTTGCCCCTTCACACTCTCCCCTTAACTCATTGAAAATCAGGTCTAACAGAAGACTTGTTGTAACCTCAGCCTATGTTAAAACCTTCTAAGTCTTTAGAGGGTTAACTCTGTGGTTATTAAAAACTATGATTCAGTTTAGGCTGCTATTCAAACTCACAAGTTAGTGTTGATCAGTTTTCTGGAGTCCTGGTGATGCAGCCTTGAAGATAAAGTTCAGTCTGACACAGAGAGCCTGGAATTCTCTTCATACTCAGTTTATTGTTGACACAATCAAATACACTGAAACAATAATCTGTCAACAGGCTGACATGACAGACATGTTTTCAGTGGGATACTAAATGGGTTCACACAGCAAGGTCACGTCTGTATTCAAATATTTATTGCAGCAGAACTTAATCAGAGTTTGGTCTCTGAGCTCTGAGTCCACATCACTCTCTGCAGGTCTATTTACATGCAGCATTTAAATAATCCATTTTAGTTTGTTGGGTTTTACATAATAATTATAATTTGTTTATGATGATTCCTCCTCGTGATAGAGTATCTCTATGAACAAGACAACAAGGGTGAATCCCTACCGTACCCCTTCCCCCTTCCCCACCGTCTTACCCTTTAGTCTACCCCTTCCCTTTGGCCCTCTGTTTTGAGTCATTGTCTTTGACTTCAGCAGTCTCACAGAACTTGGTCCTATGTTTGGCAATGGTCCCAGGGCTGAATCTAAATAATGCTGCTCTCTTCACACCAGGACACCAGCTCCACATTTTTGCGGGTGCTACCCATGTTTAGCTGTGTTACTTCTTCAACAAATGAACAAACCATACAGGTTACACATCATTGTAAATGTGACTAATCAAGTTTTCCAACTATTCCAACAAAATGGAAAAGTTACAAATTGTAAATTTAAGCTCAATCACCTTGGTCTTGGTAACCAGTGACCCTACCATTGACAGATTATTTTATGACCTCCTTCTTAATATGAAGTGGTCTCTTTGACAGTGTTATGTAAGTACATTCACAACTAGAAGTGCTTCAAGAACGCAAACCGTAGCCAAGGCATTTTCCTACAATGTTGGGCACGTTATGGTCAAAAATGTTGAAAACTTCCCTATCTTGCTCTGTTAATATATTCTTGAAAAAAAAATCCTTGATCTACATCTGGATTGTATCACCACCAAAATCTAATCACGTGTCCTTGTGACATGACCAACACTTCCTAAAAAATCTGCCCACATTAGTGGAGAACTTACTGAGTTATTAGCAAAAATGTGCCAAACTGCCTGATCTCTCACTGTTAACAAAACCTTTAAAAAAAAAAAAAAAACATGATCCACATGCAGATTCGGATCACCACCAAATTCTAGTCAATTGACCCTTGGTCTGTTTCTGACCTTTCTTAAATAATTATTCCAACTCTGGCCAAAACTTTAAGGTTATCCTGTTCATGAATGTACAAACTAAGAAAGAAAGAAAAAGCACAAAGAAAAACATAACCTCTGATCATTTCACTCTGCTGAAACAGGTGAGTTTTCCAGACCTGTGGAGGTAGAAGAGGGGCAGTAAAACCCCAGATATCAGTGAAAATTGTAAATAACTGCTTAAGATGATGCTAAAGTCTAAAGCATTGAGACAACACTGCAGTGGAATCAGAGCCATGTAAACAAACACACTAATGGCCAAAAAAGTCAAAATAACTAATATAATATTAAAGGCCCGTCTCTTCATTGTGTTGCTCGTCCTCTTTGCTCTGTCTCCATCTCCTGGCCCGGGACGCTTCAGAGCCCAGAGGACTGAGAGACAGCAGAATAACATCACACTGAAGAGAAACACATTTTGAATTAAATATAAATAACTATAATAATAATGATCCACATCAATAACAACACTGTAAATGCATGAGAGCAAGATCATCAGCCAGAGAACATAACAACAGACCACCCTGTATCTGAGGGGTTTGAACCACAGATATAACACCGGGTGGATGACCCCCATGTAGTACTCCACACAGATGCAGCACAAAAAGAGAGGACGAGCTGTAGCGGGAAGACCAAGAGAGAACAAAAAGACTTTCTGAAACTCAAGTAAGGATGAAATAACAGAAATCAGGAGCCATATACCAGACAGAGCATACAAGAACTCGGACAAAGCCAAGTTTAGGGAAAAGAAGTCCGAGGCCATCGTCTCTCTGGAAGCTCCCAGGATCAGCCAGATGACGTAACCATTCAGGGGGACTCCGAGGATTGTGTTGATCATCATGGACAGCGACGGTAATGTGACAGAGAACAGATGAAAAATGTCCAACCCAGAAGTACCTGTGATGGTGGTGTTCATGGTGTGACTACAGAGAAGAAGAAAAATAAAACTAAATAAAAGAGCCTTAAAATTAATTCTAAAAGGTACAGGAAGCCAGTGCAAAGACTTTAAAATTGGAGTGATGTATCTCTCTGATTTATCTAATCTATTGTGGAGACATTAAAAAGGCCCCCAAGCCTTTGCCCCTCCTCACTCTCACCTTTACTCATTGAAAATCAGGTCTATGTTAAAATCTTCTAAGTCCTTCCAGTTATTAAAAACTATGATTCAGTTTAGGCTGCTATTCAAACTCACAAGTTAGTGTTGATCAGTTTTCTGGAGTCCTGGTGATGCAGCCTTGAAGATAAAGTTCAGTCTGACACAGAGAGCCTGGTATTCTCCTGATATCCAGTTTATTGTTGACACAATCAAATACACTAAAACAATAATCTGTCAACAGGCTGACATGACAGACATGTTTTCAGTGGGATAACAAATGGGTTCACACAGCAAGCTCACATATGTATTCAAATATTTACTGCAGCAGAACTTAACCAGAGTTTGGTCTCTGAGCTCTGAGTCCACATCACTCTCTGCAGATCTATTTACATGCAGCATTTAAATAATCCATTTTAGTTAGTTGGGTTTTACATAATAATAATAATTTGTTTACAATGTCTCTTCTGTGTGAAAGAGTATCTCTATGAACAAGACAAAAAGTCTTCTCCCTCACACCATATTTATGGTGCCAACAGTTGCTTGTTCCCTGAGACTGACCTCCCAGCATTTGTCCTTGTTAAGGAACTGTCCTCTAGGTTTTAATGTTGGACCCAAAAGCTTCAAGGAGGAGGCAGGTAAAAGTTGACAGTGACTTTATTGGTGAGACAATCCAAGGTAGGTGAGAAAACACAAGCGGCAGTGAGGGCTCGAGGAGAACACTGTGAAAAAAGGAGCAGGGAAAAAAGGTTAGCACCCAAAAGTTGAATCAAATCCAAGCCACAGTCACAAACAGACTCCAGCATGGAGCTACAAAAAGGCTTAAGGCCAGCGCTAAGCTGAGTAAGCTTCGGAGAAATGGCCAGAACAAACCACATCAGGAGTGGAAACCACCGACGACTGCAGGTGAGCCACTGCGCTGGTTAAATAGGGAGCGTTGATTAGGAGTAACAGGAGGCAGGTGAGGAGTAGCTGTGGCAGAGAGGGAGGGGGGAGAGTGAGGGCTGAAGGGGAGAAATCCTCGCAGTCCTACCATTGTCATTTGTTTCAGCCCTTTTGCTCTGGTTAGCAAGTCCAGTACAGAGCAGAAACTGTAGAATGAATGTTGACTTGTTGATGGCATGGCCCCGAACAGCGCCAACCTGACCAATCACCACATTGTTGACATTTCAACCAATCAGAGCAAACTGGGCCCACATGGGGAGGGGAGCCTTAAAGGGGTAGGAGGTATAATGAAGATAGACATGAAATATTTCCCATGGAAATGTGAAACAAATCATCCAGTTTAGTAAGCTATTGTACACTGCCATCTTTGTCAGTGAAAACTTGTAATGGAAAAAACAAAAACAATAACTTTCTTGTGTATATATGTATGTGTATAAAAATATCCCCCAAAAGTCAACGGCCCCTCTTCCCTTAAAAGAAAGCCTACGGTTCCTCAGTGAAGTAAGGCTGATGAATGGGATTCAGGAGGTGTTGTTGTCTGTGATGCCCACTTCGTAGACTGTCTTTGACTTCACCTGTCCCACAGAACTTGGTCCTAAGTTTGGAAATGATCCCAGGGCTGACTCTAAATAATGCTGCTACTCTTCACAGCAGGACACCAGCCTCCAGTTGAAGGGGGCTTTGGCACATTTTTGCAGGTGCTACCCACATGTTTAGCTGTGTTGCTCATTCAACAAATCACCAACTTTCAGTAAGAGTCAGAAAAGTCCTGGAGAGGCGTTGTTACTAACTACCACTCATGACAGGAATGGACCTTTAGGTTCATGGACAATGGCTCACAGTTCATGCATCTGCACCATCAGGTATTTTGTGATTCGTCAGTTTCTCCGTCCCTCGTTCTGCCCGTGACTCCATTTGCAAAGTCCTTCCTCTGTGTACAATTAATAAAGACATCCTCTCATACCCACAACTAACAGCATGTCTTCGACAGTTTAATCAAAATAGCTCAGGTTTAATGAAGTTATTTTTTGTTGTTTCTTTAGCAGATTGGTGACCTGAACAACTGATGAGAGCAAGTTGCTGGTGGAAGGATACAAAAACCATATGTAGCATCACAAAATAGTTCCAAACACAGGGGCTTTGTGGAGAAAAAGTGAATAAATAATCTTACTGTAGCATCTTATTGAGTCAACAGAGGGTCTGATCTACTAAGATACAAAATAACGGGTGCTAAATTGCGTGTGCAATAAGTGGACGTGTTGTGGGTGATCTACTATGACTGCATGTGCAATTGATAACAGGTGCCAAAGTGGTGTGGACCACCCTCTTTAAATGAGGATTTTGCGTGTGCAACTGGCTGTCACCATTGAGAGTTTGGGAGAGCAGAGTGGCCATAAATAAAAACTGAAGTTTGAAGCCATGGAGCTGGAAGCAAATTAACACAGTTGCAGTAACCTTTTATTGCTGTCTGTCATTTTTACGGACGTCACTTTTCCCTCATACCATATTTTTATCCGTCATTTTTAATTTTCCTTTTCTGATTACAATCAAACATAATCTAAATGACAGCATTCACATAGCTGCACAGCTTCATCACCAATAACCTCTCGTGTGAAGAGCAGTCTTACAGTTACGCACACACAGGTCATGCAGGTACTCTCGCCTTTTTCCGCACGCACTCCACGCACTGACAGCTCCTGAACTCGCTGTCAGTGCGTGGAGAGTGTGATGAAGTCAGCTCTGAGTGACAAATGGAGTAATTCTGGCTATAAAGATCTTTTTTACACTGGTTAAATGACCTCCTCCACGATGGAGAGCGCAAAACAGAGAGGGTTTACTTTACGCATGTCTGCATAAGTATGATGGCACACTGTATCATCCCTTTTTTTTCCAGTCCATTATAATCACAGAGGCTCCAAATCTTTCCATCATACATCAAAAAATTAAGTCAATGATGGAAATTATTCGGTTAATGTGACCCCTGCTTTTCGCCACATTGACCTCAGCCCTCTGTGCATAACGCTGTGCCTGTTTTGCACCTGCCTTTCAAACGAGATAAATTTAGACACAAAAACATTGCACACAATCAGTTGCAGGTTCAATAAATCACATTGCGGGTGCTTAATGATTACATTTGGATCTCCTCCTTCCAGTATTTTGTACGTTTTGATAATCTGCATGTATTCTGCATATTCATGAAGGCAAACACGCTAAATGGATTGTGTGTGTGATTTTGCTCATTTGACAGATGCAATCCTCAGTGCACCTGGCAAGTACATCAGCTTTACGCACATTACACAAACCTTTGGTAGATCAGGCCCATAGTCTTTTGGGTAGTTTCAACCTTAAAGTGGGGCAGTTACGAGGCTACACAATACTGCTATATACCCCCTAGCATCAATACCTGGATATCTTCTCTTGAGGACAAAGATGACCAGGTGAATATATTTATCACGGCATGGGCCCAGAGCAACTCCACCTGAAAAAAAAAAAAACAAAAAACAAAAATCCCTCTAACCTGGAGGATCATTAAGTTTAAATTTGGGTCTCTACATGCATAGATGTGCACAGAGCTGCTAAAGAACACATTTCACATGATCTCTGTTGATTACATTCAAACATTTGACTCATTTTGATGTTATTAGGCAATGGTTGGTAAAGTCAGGGGAGTACACACTCCATCTAAAAACTGTTTGTCTTTCAATGAATTGACCTTATTGGAGCCATTTATATTCTTTTGTTGGATAGATATCTAGATATACTGTTATACATTATTCTTGCAATATACCAAAAAAGGTAAAATCACTGTGTTGTCATTTTTGGGATATATATCACATCTTGTATCGCATTGTAAGCTACCTTGCGATTCCTTGCCCCCCTATGCAGAATGTTCTTTGAGGTTTTTTGGCCTTTTTTTCAGGTACACATCTGCAGCACACGTCTAAAGCCTGATCCATCAGCTGAGAGACAGTTTTTTGAAGCATTGTCAAAAAATATATATATATTGTTCTTAAATTTTGAACTATCTGACTCAAACCTACTTGGTCATATCACAGATCCAAAGTTGTGGTGATACATTTTAGGAGAGAATTTGATCGAACACACAGGAGTGCCTTGCGTGCACTTCAATGCTTCACGAGTTGCATCATAACTTGTCTGTGATTGGTGCCTTGTTTGGATTGCTGCTTGTCAAGTGTAGATAGGGGTGAGAAATGTCCCACACCAACATATTAGTGTTTTTTAGAAATTTGTAGGGACACAAGGCCT
The DNA here is from genome assembly GCA_037902135.1 of Cetoscarus ocellatus. NCBI lineage: Eukaryota > Metazoa > Chordata > Actinopteri > Labriformes > Labridae > Cetoscarus > Cetoscarus ocellatus. Next base: position 30,343 of record JBAMNC010001333.1, read on the forward strand.
GATATCAGGATGCCTCCGGCAAAATTAGGACATCTGATCACCTGAAGTTAAACATTGATTGTCTTTAGCTTTTTTTCTCTATCCATTTGGGGTGCAAGCGGCGCTATCTCAGGGCATCTGGCACTCCAAGCATTTTCCTCTACTGCCTATGCTTCAGACACAGCATTTCACATCAATTCATTACTGAACAAACATCCTACAAATCCCATCTATGTGATGTGTTTGATCTGAACCTGTGCAGACTGTGTTGGGCAGCTCTCTGGAGTTCTGTGGATGCAGCACTGAAGAGAGAAATGTTAATCTGATAGTCACCTGGAGCCTTGTATGCTCTTCATATTGACCATTTGCAGACATATGACCAGTGAGACGTCACTCAATTCTGTGAATGTTGGAAGTACTGCTGTTGTCAATAGATTATTCAGCATATTTGCCAATTATTACTGCAGAGATGCATTTTTGAACCGCAAAAGAGGACTGAGAGTATCATGAATAAAGTCACTGGGTCCTTAAGATGAGTTTGATTGCCTTAAGAAGAGTCAAAAACACAAACAAGTGCAAATTTGCTGAAACAGCTGCTGCTCTCCAGAATTGTTTGGAGTGGCAGGGCCCGACCTTGACTGTGTTTCTAAAACATGAAAGAAAGGCGTTCACCTCTGAAGAACTCCACGCAGAATTGCTCTGTGAGACATTCGTTGATGCAATAGTACTACAAAAGACACTCAGTTTGATGCAGGGGTGACTTTAAAATGACATAGTATGTTGTTTTCACTTCAGCTGCTGTTTCATGGGTCAGTAAACACTTCACCCCAACAGAATGGTGCCAAAAAAGTGGAATGGTGCAGATTGGTTATTTGGGTTCCTTTCCCTATATTTGACAGCCGCAACATCAGCTGACTGCACTGAGCCAAAATGAATCAGACTGCTTGGTGGAAACAGCTTTACAGGGAGACTCAAAAAAGGAAAAACTATGGGAGGCCCCTTGAGAAATAAATCATACTTGCTATTACATTCACCATCATACTCTCATACATACACTAGTATACTCTCTTACATTAACTATCAAACTCTCTTACATTAACTATCAAACTCTTATATTTACTATCATACTCTCATTTTCTCATACATACACTAGTATACTCTCTTACATTAACTATCAAACTCTCTTACATTTACTATCAAACTCTCATACATACACTATTAAACTCTCTTACATTTACTATTAAACTCTTTACATTACTATCAAACTCTCTATTTACTATTAAACTCTCTTACATTTACTATTAAACTCTCTTACATTTACTATCAAACTCTCATACATACACTATTAAACTCTCTTACATTTACTATTAAACTCTTTTACATTTACTATCAAACTCTCTTACATTTACTATTAAACTCTCTTACATTTACTATTAAACTCTCTTACATTTACTATCAAACTCTCATACATACACTATTAAACTCTCTTACATTTACTATTAAACTCTCTTACATTTACTATCAAACTCTCTTACATTTACTATCAAACTCTTACATTTACTATCAAACTCTCTTACATTTACTATCAAACTCTCATACATACACTATTGAACTCTTTTACACTTACTATTAAACTCTCTTACACTTACTATCAAACTCTCTTACATACACTATTAAACTCTTTTACATTTACTATCAAACTCTCTTACATTTACTATTAAACTCTTTTACATTTACTATCAAACTCTCTTACATTTACTATTAAACTCTCTTACATTTACTATTAAACTCTCTTACATTTACTATCAAACTCTCATACATACACTATTAAACCCTCTTACATTTACTATTAAACTCTCTTACATTTACTATCAAACTCTTACATTTACTATCAAACTGTCTTACATTTACTATCAAACTCTCATACATACACTATTAAACCCTCTTACATTTACTATCAAACTCTCTTACATTTACTATCAAACTCTTACATTTACTATCAAACTCTCTTACATTTACTATCAAACTCTCATACATACACTATTGAACTCTTTTACACTTACTATTAAACTCTCTTACACTTACTATCAAACTCTCTTACATACACTATTAAACTCTTTTACATTTACTATCAAACTGTCTTACATTTACTATCAAACTCTCTTACATTTACTATTAAACTCTCTTACATTTACTATCAAACTCTCTTACATTTACTATCAAACTCTCACAGAGAATAATAGCATATGTGAATGAGAATAGTAGTATGTGAATGAGAATAGTAGTATGTGTGTAAGAGTTTGCTTGAAACGGAAGTGAGTTTGCTTGAAACGGATATAGCACTAAATTCTCTGTCTCTGATTGGTTATCTTCTTCGAAAAAGCTAGGGGAGGCGTATTTTTACATACATGGCCATGATTGAAATGGCAGTATGGTGGACAGAGAGCAACTACATGAAGCCATGGGCCTCCCTAATAACATTTTAAACTCTTAAACCGTCACAACAGTGTCAGACATATTACAACAACGGCAACAGCCATCCACTCCGCATCCAATGCGGCCGCTGAGGAGGGAATGTGGCGGCTTTTCAGAGCTAATCAGGTTTAACAGGGAGACAACGATGCACCTGTACTCCGCTTGGAGCCAACATGAGCGTCAGAGTGACACCTCCTGATTCGCTTAGCGTCTATGTGCACGCGCTCCTTCGTGTGCCGGTGAGCGTAAAGACGCAGATAGGTGTGCATCGCAGGGGACAGTGAGGGATCATCAGTCCCTTGTGTGATTTTATAATTCAACCGGTGTCTTGATAGCTCATGTGCAAGGTGAATGAGACGTCGTTGGCTCCCGGTTAAACCTGATTCAGCTCTGAAAGCCGCCACATTCCCTCCTCAGCGGCCGCATTGGATGCGGAGTGGATGGCTGTTGCCGTTGTTGTAATATGTCTGACACTGTTGTGATGGTTTAGGAGTTTAAAATATTATTAAGGAGGCCCATGGCTTCATGTAGTTGCTCTCTGTCCACTATACTGCCATTTCAATCATGGCCATGTATGTAATAATACGCCTCCCGTAGCTTTTTCGAAGAAGATAACCAATCAGAGACAGAGAATTTAGTGCTATATCCGTTTCAAGCAAACTCACTTCCGTTTCAAGCAAACTCTTACACACATACTACTATTCTCATTCACATACTACTATTCTCATTCATATATCCTATTATTCTCTGTGAGAGTTTGATAGTAAATGTATGAGAGTTTGATAGTGAATGTAAGAGAGTTTGATAGTAAATGTAAGAGAGTTTGATAGTAAATGTAAGAGAGTTTGATAGTAAATGTAAGAGAGTTTGATAGTAAATGTAAGAGAGTTTGATAGTTAATGTAAGAGAGTTAAATAGTGTATGTATGAGAGTTTGATAGTAAATGTAAGAGAGTTTAATAGTAAATGTAAGAGAGTTTAATAGTAAATGTATGAGAGTATGATGGTGAATGTAAAAGCAAGTATGATTTATTTCTCAAGGGGCCTCCCATAAATAACAACCACTGCTTAGCATGATAATTTGTCAATCTTATCAGTGATTATGGTCACTGTTTTTCTTTTTTTGGATACATGAGGAGACTTGTATGAACACCGAGTATTCACAGCAAAAACATCTGCTGATGGACACATAGTGGGTTTGAATGATAAATGACAGAAACCTGATAAGTACTACCAAAAAAATGCTTGGCCTTACATACCTATTTACACACCAAGTTGAGAGCAACAGTCTCACCCAAGGACACACTGCCATAACATAAACCTGCAACCTCCTGATTAACAACAGAACCAGACTGCACCAAAGATGCCCCATGACAACATCGAGGTTACCTGTTGATGCAGGTGTAAAAAGTTTGGGCTTATGTTTTTAAATTCTGTGAAATACCAGAGTGACTTGGTAAAAACACTTCAGGATGTTTTGGGATCAGAGGATACCGGCTAATGTGTGTAAATCTGCAGTCTGTGGTTCTCGTCATGCAGATCCTCCTTGCTATAATGAACATGTATACTTGTTTGGACCCAAATCAACATTTTAAAAACTCTAAAGACAAACCAGAAGGGCCGAATAAAAGTTTATCTTCAAGGTAAGTATTTGGCTCACACTGATTGTTTATTGGATAAAGACGCAGCCATGCTTTTAATGATAAGTTAAAATTTATATATTTATAACAAAGTCAGGACTGGTGAGGGACCTCTGGTGTTAAAAACCTAACAACACCACTTTGGGACTCACACAAAGAATGTGAACAGGTATCCTAGTCTGTCTATAACCCTTTAACATAGGGTTTTCCCTTAAAGTAAACACAGGTAAGAGCACAAATGAATACAGAGACAGGTGTGTAGAAAAAGCATTTCAGAAATACTCTGGAAGTTGCATGATGCAAGCCGGACACCCCCTAAATAGCTGTGGAGAGACTGTGGTCAGACCTATAAATAATGAAAAGAAACACTGCAATGCACATCTCATGATAAAAAGAAATATACACAAGGAAAAAGACCTGATCCCAAGAAAACCCTACAGCTATCAGAGGCTACAGATCTGCTTACTGAGCAGCGTCTCCATTTAAACAGTTACTGAACTGAGCAGAGAGAAACCAAAAGAATCTTTCACTAAAACTAAAGGCCAAAATAAACAGTCATAACTAACGACAGGTCTTGACAAAATGATAATTAATGTAAAGCTCAACTAAGGCGACCTAAAACTAAAACATTCAGGGAGAGAAAAGAAGAAAAAGAAAGTGAACAAAAAATGACAAATGAACCAACCAAAGAGAGAGGACAATAGTGGCAAAAAACATATCTTAGCCAACAGTAATTCAACCAAACAAAATGGAAACGATATGCTACAAACAAATCAACTATCGCGGCTGTTCACAACCTCACTACAGCATTACCCCACTTCTCATTCTGGACCCCGTACCATCGGCACACTCAACGAAACAGCCGCATGTTTCCCGCCACAGAACACCATCCTTCAATGAGAAATAACGTCAATATAAAGTCAAATCCTACCATTATCTCAGCATTTAGCACAGCTCGTACCCGCTCCTCTTCCAGAAGTAAACAAGGAACGAGAGGCGCTACCGCCAGCCAATTTATCCCCCCCAGACACAAGGCCCAAGCAAATTATTGGTCCCCCCCAGCTGTGGGGACATAACCGCTAATCAGCTGGTTACATATTTATTTAGCATGGATGTCCAATAAGCTACATGCTGGATGGAATCGTTTTGACATCCAGCCAAAATGGCACAGAAAGTGAAGTCACATGTAAATGGTCATAATCGTTGGCATAACAAAATGCACAATAAAAATAATCAGTCAACAAACTGACATATTTAAATGTTATTTTCATAGGGGTTGTCCTATTTGTTTGTCTAATTTATCACACAACAATAATCAGTAAGACAGCTCATCACCTTTTGTGTTTTAAATATTTAACACAGAGGTAGAACATAATTTAAGCTCTGAATAGAAATCAAAGACCAATTACAGCTGAGGATCAATATCAAACAACTAAGACAATCAATATAATTTTCATATCTTCCTGTTTTCAGGCACCCTGTTGTCATGTAAAGGACCAAACCCAACAAATATGTACTTTTTCAGTTATAGATGATGTCCTGTAAACAGGCCCTCAGAAATAACAGATGACATCACTCTACCTTCATACAGTCTATGAAACACATTCATGATGACTGTGAACATTTCACTTTGCAGACACTGGGGAGCTTTCCAGACCTGTGCAGGTAGAGGATGGGCTGTATGAACCCTGTGATCTGAGCAACACTTAACAAAGAAATTAAAATGCTGTAAAATTCTATATCTGGTAGGCAGCATTGCAGAGGAATGGCGGATATGTACAAAAAGAAATTCATAGTCATGAAAGTCGTGATGATTAAAATGGTTTTAAAGGCCCGTCTCTTCATCGAGTTGCTTGTCCTCTTCCCTGTCTCTCCATCTCCTGGCCCTGGGACGTTTCAGAGCCCAGAGGACTGAGAGGCAGCAGAAAAGCATCACAAAGAAGAACAAGAAATTCTGGATGAAGTAACCATAGAGATACAAAAAATTCTCAGAGGTGTACAAATGGTACATGCAAGAAAGCAAAATGAACAGCCAGAGGACACAGCAACAAGCCACCCTGTATCTGAGGGGTTTGAACCGCAGATATAACACCGGGTGGATGACCCCAACATAGTACTCCACACAGATGCAGCACTGGAAGAGAGGACGGGCTGTGAACAGAAAGCCCTGAGAGAAAATGAAGACCTTTTGAATGGCTCTCCAGTGTAAATACCAAAGAAACACAAACCATACACCAGACAGAGCAAACAAGAACTCAGACAAAGCCAGGTTAAGGGAAAAGAAGTCCAAGGCCATCTTCTCTCTGGAAGACCCCAAAATCAGCCAGATGACGTAGCCATTCAGGGGGACACTGAGGATCATGTTGGTTATGGATGCCACCTGCACCAATGTTAAGAATCTAAGGACACTGGGGCTGATTGATGAGGAATCCTCCACAATGGTTGTGTTCATTTTTGCGACTGTGAACAAGAGGAGGACAACATCAAACACTGGAACAACATTTCCTATCGTATGCCCGGGGAAAATCCTTCTTTGTGTTAAGTGCGGTCCCTGATTTCTGCCTGATGCAGGTGTCATCTTTCAGTGTAGCTGTTTAAATAGCAAATGATCATGTGCTCCTGTTTGTGCCCAGGAGTGTGTTTGTATGAAAAGGAGTGGTCAGAGTCAAAGCTGATGTGCTCCTAACTTCACTCCAAACCTGGCTGCACTCTAAACCTCCTTATACCTCTAAAGTCCATGGTGAAGTGTTTCTGCTTTTTTGAGGATGCATGAGAGAGTGAGAGACATCTGAGAGCTCAAAACACACTTTACTGAACTTGTTTTACTCATATGTGATGGACAGCAGCTCTCATCTACTGTTGAACATCAGAGCATTGAATTAAATTCAAGGTTCAAGAGCTGAGAGACAGTGTGGCTCCTGTGTGCTTTTCCTGTGCACTCCAGTTTGTACAATACTCCCAGAAATAAGAAATACACTCTCAATTGAAGATTGTCACGCAACTGGTTAAAACTTTTTGTGGGACTTTTGTTTATAATTTTTAAAACCTAATTACCAACCAAAAAATAACCAAGAAAAAAAATAGAAAATAATAAATCATGAATATTTTAGGTTTGTGCCTGACAAAAATGATTTGGCAATACCATGTAACTTAATTGTTGAACAGCTGCTATGATGTCAGCTGTCAGACCTCCTTGAGCCCCTAAAAAAACATGTTTCTGTTTGTTGTAATTTATTACAGAGAACACACTGCTGACATCCAAAAGCCCCCCAAACCTCTACGCAGCATCACTTTTTGGCTTTTATTCTTTTCAAACCAAACACCTTGGAAGTAGGTGGATGTCAGATTTAAGTTATTATTTCAGACTGTGTTGAAAATACACCTTCAAAGTCCTTAGAGGCTTCACTCTGTTGTTATTAAAAACTTCTATTCAGTTTAGGCTATTATTTTAACTCACATGTAAAAGATGGTGTTGATCAGTTTTCTGGAGTCCTGGTGATGCAGCCTTGAAGATAAAGTTCAGTCTGACTCAGAGAATCTGGCATTGTCTTCATATTCAGTTTATTGTTGACACAACCAAATACACTAAAACAATAATCTGTCAACAGGCTGACATGACAGACATGTTTTCACTAGGGTGACGAATGGGTCCTGTTTTGTTTGCCGCACACAGCAAGCTGACAAATGTATTTACATATTTCGTGAAACAGCAGAATGAATTAGTTTGGTGTTTAACCTCATCAACCCCTGCATTTACACAAATCATTTAAATAATCCATTTAAGGCTTTCTTGAGTTTCACATGCCCTTTAGTGAGGTTAATATGTCTTTTCTGTGTGATAGAGTACTTCAATGAATGAGACAAAAAGGCTGTGGCATCAGGACATCTCAGGACATCACATTCAGTTTGTGTTCTCGAGGCTCAACATTCCTCCTGTGAACACAGCAACAGAAATACCACAGTTCTCAAAGTCTGCACTCTGTAATATTTCCAGATCTTTATGTTTATAGGGAAAAGGATAAGCCAAAACTCAAAAAAATGTTATGTTTGCCAACAGATCAGCTGGACAGAGCTGGTAGGTTGAACTGCAGGTCGCCAGGCCCCAACAACAGAGGTGAATGTAGCTGTAATTGAGGGTGGCGAAGGTAAGCGGAGGTCAACCCCTCTAGAGATTACAGGTATAGGCTTTCTTGTAATCAATCAATGCAGGTTCTGGTTCTGCAGTCTTGAGCGACTGTTTTGCTCCTTTTTTTTTTTTTTTACCAATGCCTTTCCATGTGCCCACTTATCTTAGCTGCAATGATGCTTTACATGAGTTTCCATGTTGTGGAGAGGCAGGTGGTTGGCCCATGTAGGGTTACTGGGGTAGTAGCATTCCAACAGAGCCTTGTTCTCATCTCGTGTCCATTGCCTGCTATGTCTTGTTCCAGTAGCCCACTTGTCATCACAATGCCCTGGTTCCTCAGCATGTGACACAGACCTTGACCTTGTTAACCGGGATGATGTCTGAGCTGGCTGACTTTCTGTGGTAACGCACTCATGAGGAATGAGGAAGGGTCACAAAGGGTCTTGCCCAGGGACCCACACTGGCAGATGTCATTCACTCTGTATATTTCATGTGGGATTCAAACCCTGACCCCCGGTCAGTAAACAGGTTCTCTACCCACTGAGCTAGCCAGCCGCTACCTATATATACACTGCCTGGCCAAAAAGAAAGTCGCCATCAAAAAGAAAAGGTCATACACTCTAATTTTTATTGGACCGCCTTTAGCTTTGATGACAGCACACATTCGCTGTGGCATTGTTTCTATAAGCTTCTGCAATGTCACAAGATTTATTTCCATTCAGTGTTGCATTAATTTTTCACCAAGAGCTTGTACTGATGATGGGAGAGTCTGACCACTGTGCAAAGCCGTCTCCAGCACATCCCAAAAAATTTCAATGGGGTTAAGGTCTGGACTCTGTGGTGGCCAATCCATGTGAGAAAATGATGTCTCATGCTCCCTGAACCACTCTTTTACAATTTGAGCCCCGTGAATCCTGGCATTGTCGTCTTGGAATATGCCTGTGCCATTAGGGAAGAAAAAATCCATTGATGGAATAACCTGGTCATTCAGTATATTCAGGTAGTCTGCTGACCTCATTCTTTGGGCCATAATGTTGCTGAACCTAGACCTGACCAACTGCAGCAGCCCCAGATCATAGCACTGCCCCCACAGGCTTGGACAGTAGGCACTAGGCATGATGGGTGCATCACTTCACCTGCCTCTCTTCTTACCCTGATGCTCCCATCACTCTGGAACAGGGTAAATCTGGACTCGTCAGACCACATGACCTTCTTCCAGTCCTCCAGAGTCCAATCTTTATGCACCCTAGCAAACTGAAGCCTTTTTTCCCGGTTAGCCTCACTGATTAGTGGTTTTCTTAAGGCTACACAGCTGTTCAGTCCCAATCCCTTGAGTTCCCCTCACATTGTCTGTGGAAATGCTCTTACTTTCACTATTAAACATACCCCTGAGTTCTACTGTTGTTTTTCTTCCATTTGATTTGGCCAAATATTTAAGTGATCGTCGATCACGATCATTCAGGATTCTATTCCACATTTCTTCCTCGAAGACGATGGTTCCCCACGATCCTTCCATTTTTTTGATAATGCATTGGACAGTTCTTTACCCAAGTTTAGTAGTTTCTGCAAACTCCTAGATGCCTTCTCTGTTTGATGCATGCCAATGATTTGACCCTTCTTAAACAGACTAACATCTTTTCCTCGCCCACAGGATGTGCCTTTCGACATGGTTGTTTAAGAAATGAGAAGCTACTCATTGCATCAGCTGGGGTTAAATAACTTGTTACCAGCTATGTATATATGTGTATATACATATATATACATATATATATATATATATATATATATATATATATATATATGTATATAGTGAGGATTCCTCCCTCTCCATCCTGCTCTCCCGCCTCCCTTACTGCCTTCCTGCTCTCTGCTGCTTGGAGTGTGGACGTGGTTTCCCGGAGACGCTCCATGGCAGCAGCACACCTGGTTCCTGTTCACGTAATCACCGCTCACTATAAGACTGGCTCGTGGACTCCTCTGCGTTGTTCTGGAATTTTTTTCCCAGTCCTCAGACCTTGGGCCTGTTGCACCAAAGTAGGATTTAGACATCCAGGATAAATGACTAAGCCTGGCTCATCGAATCCACAACAAGAAGGTTCAGGCTTAACTGGTTGCACAAATGACCAAGCGAGGATGAGAGCACATGGATTCATCAAGCCAGGTGTAACCAATCCTGGATCAGTGCACGCATGTGATTCCTTAAACAGTTCCTGGGATCAATCACAGAATCACAGATTCACCATGACAACAAGAGCGGCGTGCCTCTCTCCATCGGTGCAGGAAGTCCTCATGAAGGCATATGAGGAGTTAAAAAAGCCTATTAAAAAAGAGGAAACACCTCCATGGTACTACAGCAATGACAGACAGCGTGGCAAAGCACTGCAGACTGCCTGAATGGATAAGTAGTTCACTCATACACACTCAGTACTCTGCTGAAACATCACAATATCAATCCAAATAGTTCATTAAAGCAGCACTGCAGATCTATTGAGTCTTCAAATATTCTCTCCACAGTCTGTTCAGTGGAGCTCGGCGCTGTAACAGAGAGAATGCCCCCCCTCCCCCCCCTCCCCCCCACAGTGCTTCCCTGCGCTGTTTAGGGGCTATGTAACTTTTGCTCCCGGGACAGGGACACATATCGCGAGCAGCTGGGAGAAGTGCAAACTGCTTTACGGCACTACGCGAGATTTGGCTTCCAGCTAAAGAAGCCGGTGTTTTGCATGTAGTAGTAGCAGCCATGGCATCAGCAAAGTGTGTGAGGAGGACTCTTTCTCCAGATTCAAGGGCCAAAAAGAGACTATCGGACAACGCAAGGAACAAAACTAGAATTAACACTGGAGCCCACTTTGCTCGATGGCGAGAGCGTCGGGAGATGGAAAATTACAAGACGGACCCCGAGCTTGCAAAGTTACTGCTGAGGGGTAAGCTATGCTTTCGTCGGGTTTTCCCCCGTTCAACACTTGGTTTCAGTCGGCGGTTGCTCCGTAGCATTGCATGCTTGGTGTAACTTGGCGGACATTGTTTTGTCACTAAATGCTACCAACAGTTATTCGCCGGCGAGTTTCTCAGATTGCTGGAGATATTCATGGCGCCGAGATGCTCGGTGATTCACTATTTCACTATTTCTTCTATGTCTTTGGACGTCCTGTCGACTCGCTCCTCCCGGCTCTGTATGTCAACAAATGCACGTTGCTGTGAGGCGCTGTGTTACGACAGTGCAATTACACCCAACAACCAGAGCGGCCCCTCGAGAGCAGACAAACCTGAATCTTACATAGTGGGGCTTTAACATCACCGAAAATGTAGTTGTACCCTGATTATGAATTAGTTGAACTGCACGTCAAACTGAAACTGAAACATCCACGTTTGTTCCTAGTGCTCCATATGCTGTTGTTATACCGTATGTATGCAAGTGTGCACGAGTTTGTGGGTGCATGCAGAGCCGGCTCTACTAAATGTGGTCCCCAGGTTAGATTTCATATGGTGCCCCCCTCCATCTGTGATGCGCTTACATAAGAAATCTGATATACAATATAAATACCCTTACCACAAAATAAAATCCTGCAAAGATGTGAACAAAAAATAATAACTGTAAAAAATTGTAAGTACAAAATCAACATCAATGTAAATAACCACACAGTTTGCACACAATGTGCTCTAATTTCCTGGCGCAACTCAGGGTGGCGCAGCCCGCGCAGTGGTAATTTTGTCCAGCGTACCGCTGTGCGCAGCCAATTTGGTAGACCGGCTGCGCCGAGATGGGTGTGAGCCCGCCAGCTCCAACCTGGTCTATTCTCGGTGCAGACGAGGCGCACCCCGTGCAGTGGTAATTTGGCTGACAGGCGCACAGGGCGCACACGTCACCAAAACCTCACAGGCAGGTATCCAGAGTGTCAGGCACATTTCAATGCAATAAACAATCACAGCAACCACTATTTAATGTAACCGTCTGAACCAGCATATACATTTGTATCTATATTAATTGTCCCGTCACATCTGATGTCAGATCAGAGACGTTTGTCATAACTAACGAGTTCACATCTCTCAAGCCAACCACAAACAGCCAAATCATCCGATACGGAGTATCCGGCTTCTCTCATCTTATGAAATTCAAAAGAAAAGGAAAAAGAGAGAGACGCTCGCTGAATAAATGTAAGTCACTCTGTGTCTTAAGGATTTACCTGTGATTGCCCATATTTCTCTGTTTTAATCTTTATTCGTAACGTGATATTAAAAGATGGAGTACATTATTGCAAGGAGGATGGGGAGGAGATATATTTTCACCTAAGGCGCTGCTATTTGGCGATGACAGGCCAGGAATGCAGGTGGATCACAAGCATGATGAATGGATCAGCCTGCTGCTGTGTTTAAATGTAATTTTCACTTAATTTTGTACTCCTATTTATGACACAGGTGGTCCACATGGTGACGCGCATCGTGTCCTCCGATGCGAGGCCCAGTGGCCCCTGCGCTCTCCCAGTTGCTGCAAAAGTGACAGCAGCTCTGACCTTCTTTGCCACCGAGGTGAAATTGTCACTGCGGCGGATTTTAAGGCGAGGAGAGACATTCATTTGATCGGTGAAGATTACACTCGGCTGTGTTAAACCCACTCACGTCTTCTCTCCTTCCTCTCTGCTACTTGCGCCACTGGGAGGGACGGAGGCGTAGGTGCGCCTCCCTGCGCCAGACTGCGCCGAGCACGAAACTTGCAAAATGCTCTGGACACACCCCGTTGGCGCGGCACAGGGCAGGTGTGCCCCACCTGTGCCTCGTCTACATAATTAGAGCCCAATAACTCTAAACATATGGTACATTTACACTATGCCATAACTTTACATTTACATTTGAAACACCATGAGCTTATCTATTTCAAGAGGTAATAGCTAGTTTTTATATAATTATATTTAAGGTGAATTTTTTCTCTGATTTTGTGGCGACCCTGGAGGCGACTGCGCCCTTAGCATATGCCTATACTGCCTAATGGGCCAGCTGGCTCTGCATGCATGTGTATGTTGATAGGTCACAAAATAACCACTTAAAGCTATGTGTGTGTGTGTGTGTGTGTGTGTGTGTGTGTGAGATTCAGCCTGTTAAAGACTGAACTGTACAACATACAAGATCAATTTAATCTTTGCTGATGGTTAGGTCTTTCTGTGTGGGGTTTGCATGTTCTCCCTGTGCATGAGTGGGTTCTCCAGTTCATTGGTGACTCTAAATTACCCTTACATTAGTGTAAATGACTGTGTCTCTATATGGCCCTGCGATTGGCTGGCAGCTGGTTAACCATGCACCCCGCCTCTTGCCCATTGATGGATGGATGGATGGGTGGATAATTGTTTCATCTAAAAGACTGTAAAAAGCAGGAAACTCTCTTTATTCGAAGCTCAGCTCAGAGTAAAGAGTAAAGATGAAAATAAAGACATGATGACTGTATTTGGGTGTTGTATGTGTCTGTGTTGTTTGTGTGGGTGTTGTATGTGTCTGTGTTGTTTGTGTGGGTGTTGTATGTGTCTGTGTTGTTTGTGTGGGTGTTTTATGTGTCTGTGTTGTTTGTGTGGGTGTTTATGTGTCTGTTGTTTGTGTGGGTGTTGTATGTGTCTGTGTTGTTTGTGTGTGTGTTGTATGTGTCTGTTGTTTGTGTGGGTGTTGTATGTGTCTTTGTTATTTGTGTGGGTGTTGTATGTGTCTGTGTTGTTTGTGTGGGTGTTGTATGTGTCTGTGTTGTTTGTGTGGGTGTTGTATGTGTCTGTGTTGTTTGTGTGGGTGTTGAATGTGTCCGTGTTGTTTGTGTGGGTGTTGTATGTGTCTGTCCTGTTTGTCCGGGTGTTGTATGTGTTTGTGTGTGGATGCTATTTGTGTCTGCATTTTATGTGTGTTTGGTTTACCGGACAGGTCAGCACAGAGAGTGTATTTGCTGGCGTAGCCAACATCTTCTCACAGTAGACCTGACATGTCTTCACGTCGCGAGCTGGTTTCTCAAAGTCTGTAGCTTCAGTTTTAGGTCAGTGATGTCCAATGACAGCAGTATAGTATGTATTGGATGAACTACAATGTGAGCCTTAT